>MNCI01002038.1:524793-570938 GCA_015680685.1 Gnetum montanum | reverse complement strand
GGTTGGAAGATGCAGTGGCCTCAAAATTGTGTTGTCCCTTCTTACGGCCGTGTTTAAAGAAAGGACGCTTTTGATGTTGAGGAGGCTTTGCATTGCTGTTAGTAGTAGTAGCACAAGTGTTGTTTGTGAGTTGTTGTGGTGGTGCAGGCACCTTAGGAATAGTTGGTGGTGATGTATAAGGAGGGAAAGGATGAGAAAGTTGAAAGTTAGGAGGAGTATAAGGTGCGCAAGGTGGTGGTTATGTTGGAGGCATGGGTTGATAGTATTAAGGAGAATGGTACTGTGGTGAGATAAAGTATGTTGGCTCAGTTGAAGAAATAGGATGTTGAACAAGATAAGCATTTGGATTCGGATGATATGAAGGGTGCCTCCAGTCTAAGGGTGGTCTCCCCCACGACTGGGATTGTTGCCACTGTGATCAAACACAGTATCTTTGTACGAACTCTAGATGTAACGATTTTCCCAATGCTCATGTAAATGTAACAAGATTGGGCATTGGCCTTTGGGGTGATCATACAGGCATATGTTACATTCATATGTATGATTGGCAGTTGAGCTCTTATTTTCCTTATCCCTTCTTTCCGATTGTCTACTATTCCGTCCTACTTCTTAGGTTGTCAGAACTCTATCTCCAATGTTGTTGATATATTCTCCACACTTTGATTCATCCATTCCAACATCTTATTGATCTTTGCCTTGACTTCTTCTAATGTTTGTTGTATTGGCAAAGATGATGTTTCCACCTTGAGATTTGTTGATTTCTGCTTTTTATGATCATGGACCTTTATTAATTTGAGATTTTGGTCCCGTTGATGTTTTTCAACACTCTCCCATCTAGCTAATTCTCCTTCTTCTTTTGCTACCCGCTTAATAAGCTCTTGGACTTGATGGGTTCGTAGTTCATATAGTTGACCTTGGGCATACATTCCTAAGGTCTCTCTTGTTTCATTACGTAGCCCATCAATGATATGGTACATTAGCCTTTCCTCGAAAAACCCATGGCCTGGACAGTTGTTTAATAGTGCATAATATCTTTCTAAGGCCATGTCCAAGGGTTCATGTTGTGCTTGTTTCCATCCTTGGATTTGTTTCCTCAAGGCTGACACTCGTGCGTAGGTTTGATATTTTTCATTAAAAACTTCTACCATTGTTGACCAGCGTTGTATTGAATTTGGTTTTAATGATCTATACCATACTTTTGCTTGGTCAACAAGTGTCATAGGGAAGAGCTTGAGTTTTTGCCACCTGTTATCAATGTTGTTCCACGTACAAGCATCGCAGAAGGCTTGTAAATGTTGATGCGGATCTAAGTCATAGCCTCTTGAAAAAGTAGGGAAGTTGTTTAAATCGAGCCTGGGTAGGCAACTCTCTTTACGATGCCTACGGGAGATTCGAAGAGCCTCTTGTATTTACATTAGGCTTGTAGTGGCTAGTAGGGGTTCATCGTCATCATGTAAGTTATGCCTTCGTGTGTTGGGATGATGTGGCCTTTGTCTCTGTTTCTAAGAAACCCCCACTTCGGATTGCGTACTCCAATCTTCATTGTTAGATAATTCGTTGGTTCTCCAATGAACTTCCTCACTAAGTGTGGCATTATTGTAATCTTGTAGGAGAGGCATGGTTGTGAAATTTGTGTGTGATTTTACATGTGACTTTTAATAATTATTTCTTTCTAAAAGATATATCATTAAGTCCTTTACAGCGACCTTGTATTATATAACTAATCTAGATAACTAGCACCATCCCCAGCAACGGCGCCAATGATGAGTGGCAAGGTACCCCTACACTCAACCATACGAATACGAGCGTTCTCATGCGTGATCCGGTCGAACTCCACAGATAGACTAGTTGTGGCACCTAGATAGTTATCCTTAGGTCGCAGTTCGCTGTCCTCCCACCTGGACTAGTATTATATTTGTCATGTATGGTTTAGTCCAGAGTGAGGTGTATGATGGGTTTCCTAATGTAATGCTACTTCTGAAGGCAATGGAAAATAATATTAACTAAGCTAAGCTAGGAGGGAAAGGGTAAGAGAATCTAATCTAGCCTAAGTGCGATGAGCTTCCGTTCCTTGATCATCCATACACATCTTGGACTTCGTGCACGACTACCACTAGGATTACCAAGCGCAGATCTCGGGTACGCCATTGGGCTACCAAGTAGTCACACTTAAATGCTCGTAATCAAGTTGTACTCATTCCGTGTTCTAGGAGATAAGGGTGAGAGACTAATTAGGAAAGTAGTAAATAACAATTAAATAAATAAACAAAGTGAATGCTGCAATGATGAAGTAATCTCGATCTTTATTGCTGGTCATGTGCGTGTCCAAGTACATCACACTCGAATAAAGGATGCTGTACAATTACATTCACCACATTGCGGGCAGACACTGGAAAATAATCTATGTCTGGAGGGATCAAACTGCTAGAGCTTCGCTATAATCTAACTCCTAATGATGAACAAGGGAGAGCTGCTTCTTATTTATAGACATTGCGGCAGACTGCGATATCATGGGGGATGTGATATCGCGGCCCATGCAATATCACGTCCCATCATCTATAGAATTTGAATAACATCTAACTTTTCCATAGAATGCTAAGATTTGGATAAAGCCCATTTCTGAACCTTTTTATTGCAAAAGATGGAAAATTTGTACAAATTAATTTGAGATCTTGAAAGTCTGCAATATTGATTAATATGATAAAAAAGACAATGTGAAATAACTTTGTCAATTTTTATCATTAAAAAGATTCATCTATAACATGCATATTTAATAAAGTAGGAACATTATTTTCAACAAAGATGCCTTGTAGAAAATTATGTTCTTGGTCCTTTTCTATATCATGACATAAAAAATCTACTATAAGGATGAAGAGATAAGACATAAAAGGGTAACCTTATCTAATTGAGTGTTCAAGCTTAAAAATATTAGTAATGCCAATATTTGTAGCCACAAGTGCATTATTATATGCAAAAATAGTCTCCACCATCCCAATAAATTTTTCTTTAAAATCATAGTAGCAAAGACAAGCAATAATAAACTGCCATTCAGTTTTATCATATACATTAGCATAATCAAGCTTCAACAAGCAATGTCTTGATTGAAATACTTAGCCCACTACATACCCTTCCAAACTGCAACAACATTATCTAGAATATATCTACCTTTGACAAAGGCATATTGCACTTGAGTAATTAATTAAGGAATAATTGGTTTTAATCCTATAGGAAGACATTTAGTCAAAATTTAAAAAATAGAATTTAAAAGAGTAATAGGGCATCAATTACCAATGCAAAAAAGATCAACTTCCTTAGGAATAAGTCAAATGACTACTCTATTCAACTCTTGAGCAAGAGTCCATTGTTTAATAGCTTTTACAAAAATGCAATAAAGGTCTCTACCAACAACATACCAATGACTTTTAAAAAAAATTAATGGACATTTCATCAAAACCTAGAGCTTTAGCATTAATCAAGTTAAATATTTCATCTTTAATTTTAGTAAGAAATATAACTATTGGCTAGGGATTAAAGGTGTTCTTCAAACAAGGTTTAGGTGCTTGGTGGTCTCTAGCAACACTAAGGCCTAGATACCTCCAAATAGACTCAGTAGTTATGAAATGTACTAAATGTGAGTATGTGTTTGTTGTTGTCAATGTTGAAATGGTTGGGTAGTGTATGAAACTATAATTGGCTATCATAAAAGAAATTTAGCTAACTTTGTCAAATACTATGAGTTGTTGAAGGTTCCTATTTTGTCAAATAACTTAGTCTATATAGTCCCTATAGTACGTTACTTGTAACAAATGAGATTTTGCAAAAACGTTTGAGCATAATTCTGCCAATATACTCCTAATTTCCCCCAAAGAGAATTCCATAAGAAAATTAGAAATAGAGCAAGATTCAATAGACTTAGAAAGAGAAAGGAAAAAAAAAATAAATTTGTATAAAATCTCAAATATTTAAGCAAGATAAATTGACATGAGAAAACACTTTACAATAAAGTCATTTGAGTTTAATCTAACTACGAATTGTCCAAACCTTTTGAGCTTAACAAGTAATTTCATAAAGACAATCTTATTATACTACCAAAAATGCTACATAAACAACAAAGTACAAGTCTCTATTTTGGCTAGTCAATAGCTGTCAATGATTACATTTAATGGAGCCTTTAAAAAATTTGACAATTTCTGAATTGACATACCTGAGCAATGAACTTTAAAATAGTGAGCTATTTTAGTCGTTTCAAAACATCAAAGATTTTGCTAGATTCTCTATGCTCAAAATAGGCAATTTGGTTAAGACATTGCTATTAAATTGCTCTTGAGGCTTTTCTACAACATAAGCTCTTCTATGGCAAAGCTTAATAGGAGTCTAATATTGCACAAAAATAAAGCTATAAAAGCAACCTAGGAAAAATCCCAAAATTAAATGCCAAGCATGATACTGCCTAAACTATTAGCTAAGCAACTAAAACAAAATGGGAAGAAATGAACTCACAAGATTAAAACAAAGAAGCTAAATTGATGTCTTTAGCAAGCCATGCTTTCACAATCATCAAGTTGCTTCAAAGTTACTTCATCCAATTTCCTTCCTTTTCACTCTACCTTTGAAGCCTTTTTATAGTGGCTTTAGGTAATTACAATAATCATGAAAAGTTAAGGGTTTTACAAATATCTAGGGGATTAATTTATAACTACCCTAGAAGTTATAACTTCTATAAGAAGTTAGTAGAAATTTGAACTATGACTGCCAAGTGTTCTATTGACAACAAATATCAAGGGGATAACCATAGGAAGTTACAAAAATTTGAGGAATATATGCCATGATGGGCAAGTGTCCTATGACTAATCAATGCATAATGTAGATTGCAAGTAATCAATCCAATTTCTTGGATTTTCATCCATTGAATTTTTAATGTAGGAAATAAGCTTTTTATTTATAGATTCAATAGAGCCATTATATTGAGGATAATCATTCAACAAGAAAAATAGAAAGATGGATTTTTTTGATGCCCATGTTGTAAATTCTTCAAATTGAAGAGTGGGTCCATTATCAGATACCAACACTTTAGGTAAAACAAAATGACTTAAAATTTAATCTTGTAAGAACTTAATCATATCTGATGCTAAACTTTTTCTTAGAACCTTTTCTTTAGACCATTTAGTAAAGTAATTAGTAGCTGTGAGAATAAATTTATGTCCTACTCTTGAAGGAGAAATTGTACCAATGAAATCTAAGTCCCATTGCTAAAATGGTCTATCCACAATTACTAGTTTTAAGGGGGCTTTAGCTTTTTTAATTTTTGATCCATGAATTTGACATTTGTAACATCTTTGAATTTTCAAAATAATGTCTTGATACATACTCGGCCAATAATAACTAGGGCGTAGTATATGTTGCATGGTAGACTTAGGATATTCATAGAACAAATTAGAATGATTATGGAAATATTTGAAGATGGGACCAATTTGATCATAATAAACACATTCCAACAAAATCCTTCTAAAATCATTTTTGTATAAGATTCCATCTTTGACCACAAATTTGTTTGCTTTCTTGAAGAAAGCTCTCTTTTGACTTACAGTTGTGTTATTAGGAACCTTTCATGTATCAAGGAATTCTAGAATGTCTTCATACCAATTTCCTTCATGAGTCTTAAGCACATATACTTCATCTTCTTTAGCCATTAACTTGGCTAATTCTATTCCTTTTATGGTTTTGCATATTTCCAATAAAAATGTGAAACCTTGAAGCTTTATGAGCCACTTTCCTCTCTTTAATCCAATTTCATTTTGGGCTAAGAATTTTTAATGTAGGCTCAATTAGCATAATATGAACTAATGAGCTTTCCAAATAATACTTGAAATGTTGAAGTGCCTTAATAACTGTGAATGCTTGTTTCTCTAAGTCTAAATAATTTAATTCTGAACCTTTCAATTAATATCCAAAAAATCTGATTGGTTCATCTTAACCTTCATCTTTTTGAGTTAAAATAGTAGTAATTGAATCATTTAAAGCAAAGGCATATAACTAGAAGCCTTCTTTCCATTTTGGCTTTACCAAGTAAGGAGCTTCTTGAACGGCTTTCTTAATTTTTGATCGATTATGGTGATTTCTCTACTAGAACATGTTTCTTTAACATATGCATCAAAGGTTTAGTAATTTTAGTGAATCTAATGATAAATTTCTTAACAAAATTTATCTTTCCAAAGAAAGATCTAAGAGACTTTTTACTTGTGGGATGTTTGATATTTTGTACTACTTGAATTTGAGACTTATCTATAGCAATTCCTCTTTGATAGATTACATGACCTAGTAAACTTCCAAATTTAACCCCAAAGATACATTTCTTAGGATTTAATGAAATATCATACTCATGACATCTATTAAAAACTTGTTGAAGATGACCAATATGATCTTCCTTCCTTTTTGAGAAGACAATGATATCATCCAAATAAACCACAATGAACTTGCCTATTAAACCTTTAAATGTTAAATCCATTGCTCTTTGAAAAGTAGCTTCGACATTTGATGATCCAAATGGCATTCTTTGGTAAGTGAAAGTTCCTCATTTAGTGATAAATGTCATCCTCTATTTATCACTCTTATCTACCATGATTTGATTATATCCTAAAAAACCATCTAAGAAAGAATATACTTGACAACCTAATACTTTGATCAACATTTCATCAATTCTAGGAAGTGGTTAGTTGTCTTTTTCTAAGCTTCATTTAAATTTATAAAATCCACACAAAACCTAATATCACCATTATTTTTTCTTACTCGCATAAGGTTAGCAAGCCATGTCGAATATCGGGTAGGATATATGATTCAAGCTTTTAATAACTTCTTGATCTCAGCTTCCAAAGCTGGTTCAAATGATGGATTAAATTTCCTTTATTTTTTTAACTACCTTACAATTGTTTATCAAAGGAATTTTATGTGTCATCACATTTGGTCTAAAATTTTTAAGATCATCATAGGACCAAGCAAAAATTTCCAAATTATTTTTTAGGAGCAATAATAAATTTTTCTTGAAAACTAAATATTTTTCCTTTGTGACATTTAACATCTTTGGTATCCCAGTAGATCTGAAATTCATTGCTTCATAAGCTTGATTATTTGGATTTTGTATATCATTTTTAGTAAGCAAATTTTTTCTAAACTCATGTTCATATTCAATGATCCTTTTGGGAATGGAATTTGTCTTAAACCTTGATGCTATTTCATGTATGATTTGACCTTCAAATTCTTGTTTTTTCCTTAAGAATCTAAGCAATTGATCATCATCTTTAAATACTTGTAAATGCTTTATGTTATTTGGTATTTATGGTTGATGTTCATTCTCAATCATTAGACCTTCATAAGTTTCTATCCTTTTTACATTTAATGATGAAGTTGCTTTTGCTAAGTCATCTGCTATATAATTATCTTCTCTACCTATATGTTCTATTTGGTAGTGATGAAATTGATCTAGAATTTTGTAGACAAGTTGTTTATAGAATCACAAGAATGAGTTCTTTACAACACAATTACCTTTAATCTATTCATAGACTAATCTTGAGTCTTCTTTTATAGTGATTACCTTGATTTCTTTTTCCAATGTTGTTTTAATTCCAATATTATGAGCTTCATATTCAGCCTTTTTGTTAGTACAAGGAAAAGATAAATGAATCACCTTGAATATTTTTGTGAAATCATCTTTTACTAGAACTACTCCAACTCCTGCACCTTTGGAATTAAAAAAATTATCAAAGTATAGTTTTCATTTTCTTTGATCTTGAAATTCTTCTTTTTCCAAAATTATAAACTTCCCGAAGTGTGCAAATTCTGGTTTCAAAAGCTCTTGTTTCAACAACTTTATTCTTTCCATTTGAAGTAATGTTTTAATTTATCAAAGGTTCATTGTATATATATTTGATTTAGTTCTTCTTAACTTGAGAAATTTCACTCTAACTTCTACTCAACAAAAGATTATGTGAGTCTAGTATAGCTGCTACTTGAATAGTTACTCTACTTTTGATACAAGGTTTAGAAGAAATTTCTAATAGAACATTTGGTAATTGATCCATGATTTTCACTCTACTCTTATCCACTTGAACAATCCTTTATTTGATCTTTCGGGAATCAAACCAAGTTTTTTGCCTATAGACAATGCCATAATAGTAGATGTACCTCTGGAATCAACCAAACAATTGTGAAGATACTTGTTCTTTAACTTCATTATCAAAAGAAAAGGAGGATCTTCCTTATCAAGAGTACAATCATAGCTAGCCTTTGTTAATTTGTCATTATTGGACACATAACTTAATTCTGACTCTTCAACTCTTTTCTTACCTTTAATGAACTCTAAAGCTTTTCTTTGTTGACCTCATATCTATAGTAAATAATATATACTAATATTTGCCCTAACATGTTTAAGATATTGAATTAAATCATATTCTCCATCTCCATAAAAGCCTAGTTTCTTCATCCATTTATTAAGAGTTTGATTCTGAGTACATTGCTCTACTTGATCTTCTTTACTTTTATTCTTCTCTCCTCTACTTGATTCAAAAATCTTTCTCTCAGTAGATAAGTCAGAAATGACATTTAAAGGCTTAGAAGTAGTTAATCTTTCTTTTGATTGCAGATTATATCCATTTTCATCATTGTTGTTACACTCTTCATCTGATGATATATCTTCTTTAGAACTTGATATAGAAGAAGTATCACTAGATCCATTGTTAGAAGATTTGATTCCATAATGAACACTAGATAGCTCATCATCAAATTCAATATCAAGGAAGGATGACATGATAAGATCACATTTGTCCTCATCTTCTGCTAACTTAGTATCTTGATGTTTATGTTTTCTATTTTTCTTTTCTTCATTAATTTTAACTTTTGCTAAAGCTTTTTCTTGCTTCAGTACTTTGTTGGACAAGTCTCTCATTAACTCTCATTTTTTAGAATCTTTGCTTTCTAACTCTTGCTCTGTCTTAATACAAGATGGTCCTAGTAATGCTTTAAGTTGAGCAAAATCTTGCATAGGAATCATCATTTTCTCTTCTCTTTTTTTAGTTGTGATAATTGCTTCATGGCTCAAGTTCAACTATTTTTTTAATTGTATAGCCTCACTAAAGTAGTCATTCAATGTTATCAAGTTTGGAGTTCTTCTTAACCAAATTGAAATATTGGGATTCACAACCTTAAGATAAGTATCTCTAAGCACTTCATATGATGGTCCATATTGTCTTTGAAAGACTCCACAAATTTGTTGAAACTTAATGTTGAAGTCTCTAATTGACTCTTTAACTCCTTCCTTACCTTGTACTAACCCATAGTATCGTTGTTGTTGATCCAATTGATTACTAAAATGGAATAGGAATAGACTTTTCATATCATCCCAACTTGTGATACTATTACTTGGCAAATTTGAATACCAAATTTGAGCCATATCCTTTAAATTCACTACAAACAATCTACAAGCTTGATCTTGATGTTGAATATTTGCATGAGCCAAAGCTAACTCAAATATGTGAAGGTATTTTTCAACTAAGTAAGCTTTTCCATGAATAAAAGGTTCAGGAAAATATTCGTAAACTACCTTAGGAATATCATTGTAGTTTTGAAATCCTAATGATGTAATTTTTACCAAGGATTTGCCATCCTATTATAATTCCTTTTAATTGTTAAACTTTTATACTTCTTTGTTCTTCTCCTATAGACTAATAAACCAGACACAAGGGATGATCTTCTTATCCTTCTAGTCTTTACTCCACTACTTGTTCCAAACTTAAGAACCTTCTTCTGTTCTTCTTTTGATGAATAATTAGTCTTATAATCAAGAATTTCTTTTGAACCTTTGAAATCTTACAAACTATCAATCTGTTTGACCATGAACTAAAAATAGTATCTAATTTACTAAACCCTTCTAGCAACAAAAAAGAAGTATTGGTGTGTTAGCACTATCAGACTTATGAACATAGAGGACAAATTTTCAGCCCTTCTAGCATCAAAAGAATTATTAGCAACCATTTGGGACTAGACCACCAATGTTGGGTGGCCTTCGAGCCTCGTGACTTTGGGGGTCATGGGATCAAAGGTGTTCTTCAAATAGGGTTTAGGTGCTTGCTGGTCTCTAGTAACACCAAGGCCTAGATACCTCCAAATAGACTCAATAGTTATAAAACATTCTAAATGTGAGTATGTGTTTGCTATTGTGAATGTTGAAATGGTTGGGTTGTGTATGAAATTGTAATTGGCTATCATAAAAGAAATTCAACTAACTTTGTCAAATACTGTGAGTTGTTGAAGGCTTCTATTTTGTTAAATCACTTAGTCTATATAGTCCCTATAGTATGTTATTTGTAACAAATAAGATTTTGCAAAAATGTTTGAGCATAATTTTTCCAATCTACTCCTAATTTCCCCCAAAGAGAAAATTTCACAAGAAAACTAAAACTAGAACAAGATAAAATGGACTTAGAAAGAGAAAGAAAAGAAAGTAGATTTGTGTAAAATCTCAAATATTTAAGTAAGATAAATTGACATGAGGAAACACTTCACAATAAAGCTATTCGAATTCAATCTAACTACAAATTGTCCAAACCTTTTGAGCTTAACAAGAAATTTTTTAAAGATAATCTTATTATACTACCAAAAATGTTGCGTAAATGACAAAGTATGAGTCTCTATTTTAGCTTGGTAAATAGCTTTCAAAGATTGCATTCAACAAAGCCTTTAAAACATTTGACAATTTTTGGATTGAGATACCCAAGAAATATACTTTAAAATAATGAAGCTATTTCAGTCATCTCAAAATACCGAAGATTTTTCTAGATTCTCTATGCTCAAAACAGGTAATTTCATTAAGACATTACTATCAAATTTCTCTTAAGGCTTTTCTACAACATAAGCTCTTCTATGACAAATCTTAATAGAAGTACAATGTTGCACAAAAACAGAGCTATAAAAGCAACCTAGGAAAAATCTCAAAATTAAATGCCAAGTACGATAATACCTAAACTATTAGCTAACCAACTAAAACAGAATGGGAAGAAATGAACTCACAAGATTAAAACAAAGAAGTTGAATTGATGTCTTTAGCAAGCCATGATTTCACAATCTTCAAGTTGCTTCAAAGTTACTCCATCCAATTCCCTTCCTTTTCACTCTACCTTTGAAGCCTTTTTATAGTGGCTTTGGGTAGTTACAATACACATGAAAAGTTAACGGTTGCAAAAATATCCAAGGAATTAATTTATAATTACCCTAGAAGTTATAACTTCCATAAGAAGTTAGTAGAAATTTGAGCTATGATTGCCAAGTGTCCTATTGGCAACAAATATCAAGACAATAACCATAGGAAGTTACAGAAATTTGAGGAATACATGCCATGGTGGGTAAGTGTCCTATGAGTAATTATAACGTTACATATTTTAAGGGAATATTTTAACTTCCATAAAGAATTATATATATATATATATATATATAAATTCTTAAATCCCCTTAGAAAATAAAATCATAATTCATGAATTCATTTCTTAAATTAAAGAAAACCTCCTTTCAATGTTAAAAAATGGCCATGTATATGGTAACGCGAATAATGTTTTTTAAAGAATAAGGTTATGTGGCCTTTGGACTTCATGTATTGCTACATCGTTTTGATGTGTAACCCTATGGAGGCCTTCACAATCCTCATGGCTTTCATGCCAGAAGCTATACATTCTTGGCTTTACATTGTAGCGTTGTTGTTGGTCGCTTCCTATTCATCTTGGCTGTTTCTTATGCCATCCCTTTTGCCATCTGTGCGCTCGAATCCTAAGTTGTTGGAGTCTCACAGGCCCATCTCTATGTCAGTAGTTGTAGATTTTCCATCTAGATATGCATTAGCAACGATGGAGAAGAAATCGCATTACTATTGCTTAGTTTCTCATCGGTGGATGAGCTCCTTCCATGGCAACATTGATCTAATCATACCATATCCATGGTTGCCTTCTCTACTGCATCTTAGCAACGAACCTTATGTTTGCCTGTCAAATCTCATAGAACAAAAATAATAGAATTTCTTCAAGCCCATAGAATTACTTTTGTTACCACCATGAAGTTGCAATGAGGGTGTTGATAATGTCAGTACTTTGATACCCTGTTATTGCTTGCCATTTTCTATGTGATTTGAAATCATGTTTTGATGAGGAATCATGAGCATAGCATGAGGATGTCCATGGTGTTTTTGCCTTATTTTTATTTCTAGATAAGGAGTTTCTTTTTTAACTCCAAAGTACAACAAACCATTCTTGTGATTTTTTTATTTGTTGTAGATGCTTGGCATAATGAAGATTAGGGTTTCAACCCTGTTTAAGCAAAGACACTTTTCATGATGCTTGCTTGCTTAGGGCCTACCCATACGAACTAGGTTTAGGTGAGAATGGTAAGGGTACAATGTGGGCATCCAACAAGAACCCTAGAATTTTAGAACTAATTTTGATGAGCACATTAACAACCTATGTTGTCCATAGATGTGGTGCTTAGGTTCTAAATTCTTGTTGTATGCAATAATACCATGAAATTTTCCTCTTTGTTTCTCCCTTTGGATGAAATTAATAATTGTGAAAATGTAGCATTGGACCTTTGATTTTTATTTTAAAAATTCTAGCATTCTACTGCATTGTTTGGTTTTATATTAAATAATTTCCAATTAGATTTTATGAATGCATTTGATAGCATCACTATACCTATTCATATCAAAATATTATGTAAAATATTTCCATTACTGCAGCTGTTCAAAGGAATAAACTTTGTGTTTTTCAACATTTTACTTGCATATTGTAACTTGTATATAAGTTCCATTTTCACAAGTTATCCCCTTGACTTTCTCATTGCATTACTGCACATTTTTTTTATCTAAAACTCTACCTTTAATTTCTCAGCATAGTAACCCAATTTTGCATCCAAATGCTTTTGTGTTGTGACAGTCTTCATTATACTCATAGTTGTATATACACCAATTTATAAAGTGTAAACCAAATTAAGAGGAATTGATAATCCAACTAAGTATATATTGCACTCTTTCCATTAGCCTCACCAAAAATATACTCATGCCATTGATTTAATGATTAACTGGTCTCATGATTTCATCATCTTTGCATTCAAAGAAATCTATGTATCCAACTTAATTAAATTATTTCAATGTGCTAGAATAATTTTAAGAACATAAGATGTCTAGATGAGTTTGTACCTGATGTCACCTTCATCCTACATCAGGATAAATAGCTATGGTGGAGAGATATGGAGGGCAACATTGTGTTGCCTCCTAACTAATCTATTCTTGGGATGCTGCTCCAAACTCTTAAGAGGTTGGGCATTCAAGATCTTCATAATGAATATGTTGTATATGACCATAACTACTGGGACTACCATCCCACTGAAACACAATGCAAAATAGATCAGCACTAGGAGAAGCACCATGAAGCTATGAAGGGGAAACAGTTCACTAACCTCTTATTCCTACTGAACTAAAATAACAAGGAGGATCCTTCCTCTAGGGGTTCTCATAAAGTAGGAGTCAATGTAGGGGCCCCTGAGTAAGCATTGTGATGATGATAAACCTAATGATCATGGTCATGACAAGCGAAGAGGAGGTGGTAGACACCATGGTGGTGGTAGTCCTCCTCCCTCTTCATCCTTTTCATCTACATCTTCTTCTTCCTCCTCTAAATTTGATCAAAACCATAGGGGATGAAACCATGATGGAGGTGAATGACAAGACAATGATTGTAGAACTTGCCATGAATGAAGGGGTAGTAGAAGACATCATAGGCATCATCGAAATCCTAATGATGATGATCCTTTATAGGCAACTTGAAGCATGCTGAACACAACGGAGGTGGTTAGAATTCTAACTAGGTATGTGAAAGAAAATCGAATCCTAGATTTAAGGGAGGATATAACTCAGATCCATAGATCCATCTTCGACTCTTTCATGATGTCTATGCCTTGTAGAACATTGAAAGTGATTTGAAAAAACTCAAGCTATCTCCTAGGACACTCATCAAAGAAGCAGAATAATGGTACTACACCTGGGAGCCAAAATCAATTCACAGATGGAGTATGATGCTTAAGCTATTCAATGAAAAATATTAGATGTACTCTAGAGTGTCCAATTTGAGAAAGAAAATCCAAGGTTGGCAACAAGGAACTCATGAACCTTTGGATGTAGTATTGGGTAGGTATTATTCCCTTTTGCATAGATGTTCTAGCCATGGTTATTTTGAGTGGGAGTAGCTTTGCCATATCATAGATTGGCTCCAATTAGAAATAAGAAGAACCCTTGGGGTCTATGCCCAATGGAGACTATCAAAACTAAGAGTCCATTAGATTCAAAATTGATTGAGTAGGTTGCAAAAGAAGAAGGCAAGTTGAGAAAATGGGAAAGTACTGAGGAGTATAACTAGGATTCTTCAATCAGAGAAAGGGAGGTTTGAATCTATGACAATATGGGGGAGACACCATTTGATGAAGTGGTGCAACAAAAAACCTTGCCAATTTAAAAATTTGTGTTTGAAATTTCATCTAAGGTTGAAAAAATGTGGGAATCTTTGGATGAAGAATTTCAAACTACTCTAAAAATTGCAAAAGAATCCAAAGAGCAAAGTAGTGATCGTGACTGCAGAAAAAGAAAGGAAGTTGAACATGCCTACCAAAGGGGTAAGGGCAAAGCTGCTATAGTAGAAGAGGTTGTGGAGTTAGAATTAGATGATGATGATGGATGTGACATTTGCTAATATGAACATCCCAAAAGATGTTGCCCTATTGTGTCACACTTATAGGAATTTGGGGTGTATGCTCTAAATACTAGACTAGCATGAAGGTAAGCACCCAGAAGGTTTTCTTATTTTCAAGACAACCCAAGGTAGTTCCACCAGCAACAATAGGCTTATTTTCCAAGTGGAGCTCCACCACAACTGTACTAGTAATACCATTAGTGGCAGCACCCATAGTCATGGGGGATGGCACCACCAAGGCAACAATACCCTTACAGGCAACCAATCCATATTGATTACTATGTTTAACAACCCATGTCTTTGCTTGACTCTTCTAGTCATGCTTCCTTTCAGCATCACTACTATCCTCTAAGATACTATAGAACTCATTCTTCATCTCCTAGAGGGGAATTCCTATATCCTCATCATCCTCATCATCCTTTAGCACATGTCCCTCCATCCTCAACATAATTACTACTTGCTCCATCCATGCAAGGCAAAATTCCATCATAGCCAGAGCAACATAATGCTATTAGGGCTATTAACTTATGACTAGTTCCTCAACCAAGTGGTTTGGAAACCAAATCTTGTAAATGACCATTCTTTCGAACCAATAGTCCTACAAATCCCTCATCGACTCATATAGCTGGTCATCCTATGTCTCCATCATCCTCTGCATCCATTCCTTTTGAGAGCCCTTTAACCAAATGCCTCCCAAGATCTGCCTAGTCATGTTAACCCATGTTGTATCTCATTTGATCAAGGCTAGCAATCTTCCCAGGAAAAGAGTTGATCTTGGAGGTCCTCTCTTTTACCTACAGATTGCTAAAAATGAGCCATGCAAGGCTCTTCTTAGTTTAGGTTCTAGTGTCAATCTAATTTTTCATGAAATATACATAGCTTGGAACTTGCCTCCTCTAAAGAAGAGTAACATTTATTTAGAATTGGTAGATCAGTCCATCACTATCCCCTTGGAATTAGTGGAGGACATTGTAACCACTATTTGTTGGTGGTCATGTGCTACTAATTTTTTGATGATCAAGGTTGATAGTTACAAATGGGACTTCTCAATCCTTATGGGAAGGGCTTGGATGAGCACTATTGATGCACAAATGGGCATCAGAGATCTATCCCTGAAGATTTTTAAGGAAAATGCATTCAGAAAGGTCGAGAAGAAGAGAGTTTCATGCATCACGTACAATGATACTGGGTGTAATTGTGTGCAGAAAATTTGGTCTATCAAAAGCACATTAATCAAAGAATGTAGATAGTGTGTAGATGAATTTGAAATCTAAAAGTCCTTCTATGTAGTAACCACAAAACAAGAGGACACCCAGTGGATGATAGTTGATTATGATAGGAGCATACTTTGCATGGAACCTACAGAGAGCCTAACTTGTCTCTATGTTGAAGGCATGGATGAACTATAGAAAGTTCGTAGCCAACTCTCTGATGATGAACTTGATGATACCAACTGGGGAGAGTTGAAAATTCTTGAAAATTTTAAACAAAATCCCTTAGAGTTAAAAACTCTACTTATTAGCATGGAATATGCATTTCTAAAAAATGGCAAGCTAGTGATAATCAATGCCATCCTGAGTCATAAAGAATGTTGTTGAAAGTG
Organism: Gnetum montanum; assembly: GCA_015680685.1. Taxonomy (NCBI): domain Eukaryota; kingdom Viridiplantae; phylum Streptophyta; class Gnetopsida; order Gnetales; family Gnetaceae; genus Gnetum; species Gnetum montanum. The sequence goes on along the minus strand of MNCI01002038.1, from coordinate 554,564 downwards.
GTCAAAAAATGGTTAATAACCTTTGCTTGGTCATATCCTAAACTCACAATTATTGGTCCTTGGATATGCTAGCATCGCATTTATATCGATCCAGCCATGAAGCCAAAGGGGCAGTTGCAATGGTAGTTGAATCCCAGATTGAAGCAAATAATCAAAGAGGAAACTGAATAACTTCTCAAGGCAGGGTTCATCTATCCAATTGTAGATAGTGAGCGGGTTAATCCACTTATAATTGTGCTAAAGAAAGGTGGAAAGTGGTAGGTTTGTATTGATTTCAAGCCATTGAACATGATGATGTTCAAAGATAATTTTCCATTATCATTTGTGAACCAAGTGTTGGAAACTATTTTTGGGCATTACTATTATATCTTTCTGGATGGTTATAGTGGCTATAACCAAATTTAAATCACACTTGAGGATCAAGCAAAAATGACATTCACAAGTCCTTGGGGAACTTTTGTATATCATAAGATGCCCTTTGGTCTGTGCAATACCTGTGCAACCTTCTAATGCTTGGTCTTGAGCATTTTTTAGCATTAAATTGATAGTGGAATGGAAGTCTTCATGGATAACTTCTCCACCTATGGTGATACATTTGAGTATGCCCTGGACCACCTTGAGAAAGTGCTTAAAAGAAGTGGGAAGACCAGTCTTTGGCTCAATTAGTAGAAAATCCATTTGATGGTTTAGGAAGGCATTGTGCTTGGGCATAGAATTTCTCAATCAAGGATTGAAGTGGACCCTTAAAAGATTAGGGTCATCCAAGGAATAACTCACCACTAAAAAATTGTTAAATATGTATGGTCATTCCTTGAATACAATGGCTACTACTAGCAATTCATAGAGAATTTCTTTAAGATCGCCAAATCGTTTGTCGAGCTTACAAAAAAAGATGCTTTGTTCATATGGACCAAGAAATGCAAAAAGAAATTCTAGTATCTTAAGAAGAAGCTTGTAGAAACTCCAATTCTACGACCACCAGATTGGTCTAGACCATTTCACATAGTGACAGATGCATCAAACTATGCATTGCAAGCCTTACTTATGTAGTTGGACTATAAAAAACGTCCTCATTATATCCACTACGCAAGCCAAAGCATTATGGGTGCATAGATCAATTACACCATAATAGAAAAAGAGCTAATGACAGTGGTGTATGCCTTAGAGAAATTTAGGCACCATGTGCTTGGGTACAAGGTGTTTATGTACATGGACCATAGTGCTATTTACTTCCTCATGAACAGGTCAATGTTGAGCTCCTGTGTCATATGGTGGCTAGTGATCTTACAGGAGTTCAATCTTATGATGGTAGATCAAAAGGGAATTGAGAATGTGGTCACTGATCACTATCTTGGTTATGATGGAACAACAAAGAGGAGGAAAGCCTACTTTTTGATCAATTTCTTGATGAACTTCTCTTTGCCGATGCAATAAATGAACAAGTGTCCATTGAACCAAAATAGTACGATGGCATCCTCACTTATCTTCTCACTCAACAGATTTCACAAGACCTAGACTTATGAAAGAAACAATAGTTTCTTCATTAGGAAAAATGCTTCATGGAAATTAATGGAAACCTTTACAAGGTGTGCACCAATGGCCTGATTTGTTTGTGTGTTCTCGATGCTACTTAACTACACGTTCTCTAAGACACTCATGAGGGTCCTTGTGGGGGCTACTATGTAGGGAGACACATAGCCATTAAGATCTTGAAGGAAAGGTATTACTAGCCAACAATCTTTAGGGATGCTCACCAATTCATCTGCTCTTGTGAATGCTATCAATGAGATGATGAGATGATTGCTCAAACAGAGGGGCCTCAACAATGGATCCAACCACTAGAACCCTTTGACATCTAAGGCATAGACTTCATGGGTTCCATCACACCCATGTTAAATGAAAAGGAATACATAATAGTTACTATTGACTATTATACCAAATGGGCAGAAGTAGCAGTCATCACCAACTGTACGTCTTCCCTTGTTGCACAGTTTGTACAACAGAATGTTGTAAATAGGTTTGGAGTATCACATGCACTAATTTTGGATAACAAGACTCATTTTATAGGTGCTACTTTTTGTAAGCTCATGAAATTCTTGGGGCTTGAACATAAACTAACAACATCCTACCACCTTGAAGCCAATGATAAAGTTGAGGTTACCAATAGGAAGATCACTAAGATCTTAACTTGAACAATTAGTAAGTATATGAAAGACTAGAGCATAAAACTAAACGATGCCCTTTGGGCTTACCACTCCACATGGAAACTCCCTATAGGCTACTCTCCCTATGAGCTGGTGTATGAAAAATTACCAACTCTTCCTATTTAATCCAAGCTCTGTATACTTTTAACAACTTGTGACCTCAACCTTGACCTTAGCCTAGCATAGAAGGAAAGATTGATCAACCTTAACATGTTAGATGAGAATAGAATGGTAGCCCCATTATTGAATGAAGTGCACAAGGCATTCAACAAACAATGCCATGACCTTAGAATAAGGGAAGTTAAATTTAAACTTGCAGGCAAGGTTCTTTACTAGAACCCCACACATGTTCCACAACAAACGAAGTTTCAAACATTGTCGAAAGGGCCTTATATCATTTATGAAACATTTCCTTCTAGGGCCATGTTGATCTACAAACATAAGAGCCCAAATAAGAAATAGTTGATTAACATGCAACAGCTTAAACCTTTTCATGAGCCCAAGCAAGCTAGTGAAATCAACACCTCCACGGATGGACAACCTCGTTCAATTTTTTGAATCTCCTTTTTTCAACTTAGTTGTGGGGAGATGGTCATCCATGCTAACCAATTAAAGTGGCTCCTTAGTTTTTTGAACCTTTTTGTTTTACACTTTGTTAGTTTTCCAATTTTTGTTTTACAACATTGTTAAGATGTTTTATAATTTCTTTTATATTTCACTTTATTTTGGTGTGAATTTAATAAAGTCCTTTGTTGCCAATAGGACATAGTGATTCTATAGCTATTTGTCAATGGTGGTTTGTGCCTAATGTTTTTGATTGTTGATGTCTAGATTCTATTTTTGAATTTTGATGACTAATGACTAAGACAAAATTTTTCTTTCATGGAATAGGCAATGAGTCCATGTCATCCATCCATCAAGAACTCTACGGTTTTCCTTGTTTTGGAAATCTGATGTCCCTTTTCCATTAATGAAACTTTAACAAACTCATGACCTTGATAGTTTTCAAACTTGGAAAAGATTCAAAGGTTTGAACAAGGTGTGATTTCAAAGGGATCCAGTACTCTTTGTGCCTTTCTAGTCACTTAAGTGCATGAGTGTTTCTATGGATTTCTTACTGTTCTATGTTAACTAATAATAGGAAGTTGAATAAGTCTTTGCATGGTGTGGTTCCCATCCAAAAAATCCATAAAAACATAAAAAAAGGACATGATGGGAATTAAAAGCACATATCTTAGACAAAATAATAGGCTACAAGCACTAGTTATGGGATTAGAAAGACATGTTACCAATGCCTAAAGGTCCCCTCTAACTAAGGTCATTTCTTACTTCTCTTTTCTTTTCTAATAAGGAATGGTGTTTGTTCTATGGGAGAATTCCTATGTCTTGAGGGGATGGTCTAGTCTTAGAGTGCTGATGCAAAGTCACTAAAAGTGGTTGATTTTGAGCTGGACTAAGGATAGACTTTATCACATCATTTAACAATAGAATCCACAAGGGATTTCATGTGACCATGATCAGGAACTCAATTCTACTTTCTCTCTCATCCATCAATGCTTTCCATTATTCACCTCACTATCGGTTTCCATGTCTTGTTTAATGTCTTAGTTTGATGTGTTAAAATTCGTAAATGGATTCTTCAAGATTCGGTCCCTAACCTTTTGTAACCATTAATTAACTATGGGGCTCACAGACTCCTTAGTTGAGGTTATGTAAGGGAAAAAAGAGTATAAACCTACTATGGGAAGGACCCACTTACATGTCTCTTGGTTGGATTAATTAAGTTCCTTATCCTTAGGCATTTTAGTAATCAAATCTTTTGCATTTCCCATCGATGGCATCCAACTGTGTGCTCCTTAAGGAATTTCTCCAATCAATCTCCATCTATTATGAAATATCAAGCCCTTGTCATGCATCTCATCATGTTCTTGGCTTCTTGGGCTTCCATTTTATTCCAATTTTACTCAAAAATGCCTTGTATTTTTCAAATTTTGACTTGGTCAAACTATGGTTAATAGCCACATCAAGTAGGTCTAGTTAATGTAGCTAATCACATCAATTAGGCCCTATCAATGAGGCTTAGTCGACACATGCCAAAAATTCTATATATAATGCCCACAACTTAGGAATTTTTTACTATTTGCTTCAAATGTAAGGGGAGTTTTTGCAAATTTTTAGAGCTCAAAACCTTCTAGAGCCTGTAACTTTCAAACCATTTGCACGATTCACTCTGTTCTTTAGTCTTGTAGCTTCTAGAGGTATGCTCTACATCATGGGGGCCACAAACCTGAAGGTTTTCAATGACCAAATTTTTCCAAAATTTTCTAACTTCCCTATGGGTTTAATGAATCAATAATATTAAAATACTAAGTAATGAGAGTTAAACCCTTCCAACACACTCTAGGAACCTATTTAATTAAGCAATAATAAAATAATATTAAAATAATCAAATCACCATGATCACACCTTAGCCAAGTGTAACTACCTCAAGAGATAAGGTATTCCAAATATTTCAAAGTTACACATTAAGTGCTAATTCTTGGTCATGTTGTGATTACAAATGGCACCTAGATTGAAATGCCTGTAGGAAGGAGGACCATCCTAACCAAGGGACAAATGATCTAGAGCTAGAAGAGATCAACAAAAATAAGTCCAAGAATAGGTAGCAGAAACTCACGTGACAAGAGCTCTTTGGGAGGAGCTCGAAGTGGAATGTGTTCGACAGATTCTTGAAGAAGCAGCCATAATTGAAAAATCCCATCAAGATGAGGCATCAGGACTCGTGCTAAGACTTGAGATCACATTGAATCAAGCTTGTCTTGATTAGATCAAGCCTTGTGACATCCAATGTTCAGTTATCTAAGAATTAAACTTTGGACCATTCTTAGAATATGCTCCAGCAGAAGTCAATATGTAGTTGAAGAACTCAACTCATGTGGTCAATCATCACTTTTAGTGGAAAATGATACATGGGAGAGATATATCTCTTCTGGAATGGTAGGTAGGTGGGGGCCACTATAAAGATAAAGGAAATTTAGGTGTCCTACTTGGTGGAGGCCACTATGCAGATCCTTGGGTTGCTTGATATTAGAACAAATTAGGTAGAGATATCCACATAAGCCTATTTGGAGGCAAAGGAGTGGATCCAACGGTATTATGAAGTGGAGTATAAGAATTATGGTCCACTGACCCCGGTGAAGCACATATATTTCAAGATAGTGGCCTACCACCTTAATCCAACAGTGAGACCTAGCAAGGTGATCACTTTGTTTGCCTGTATGTGTGCTGCTTTGAGCAGGAAATTCCCTATGAACCTTTCATAGCTAATTTATCTAGAGATAGAGATGCGATTTAAGCAAAATGAACATGGAAGGATGGACCTACCCTTTCCATGCCTTATTGGAAAACTATGAAAAAGTGCAAGAATAGTTTGCTATGCTAATGACATAATTAGGCATGCTCCTGTTACCCCCTAGGCATAAATGATAAAGGATAAGACCCCACTGTGACCAAGAAAGAGGGGTAGCAACCATTGCCTCCACTACCCACTCATGAAACAACATCGAATGCCTATGCTACCCTTAAGCACATGCACAAGATTTGAGAGCAGCTCTTGCGAGAGCAAGAGTAGCAAATAGGCACAAGTGGTGATGACCCATCTGTGTTTGGCCTAGTGATGAGTTACCTCAAATAAGTGGCTTGAACCATCAATTAAATGGAGGAAGTTGGATCAATTTTCTTAGCCCAAACAATGTAGCTACCCATGCAATTAAATCCTGACACTCGAGAGTCAACGATATCTCTCTCACAATAATAGTAGTTCTTAGAAACTTTGGGAATGCCGCTACATTTTTTATGTGTCTAGAGGAGGGCAAGGAGGCAACTATCTTAGTGATGAAACACCAAGGGTAGGAGACAGTAGTAGAGGTGGTTGTTGATAGAATTGTCAAAGTATTGAATGCACCTGTAGTGTATGTACTAGACCTTTTTGCACTCAGAGATGTGTAGATGTTCGCAAGAATAGTTAGTGACAGATTGAGCATAGCTTAGCACGAGGAGTTGCTAGATCAACTAATGGGAACTAGGCAACCAATTGTAGATATCTATGATCTTCCAAATACAATCACTACAACCTAGTCAAAGTGGCTAGAAGCAAAGGATAAGTGCATTATATTGGAGGAGCAACTTGAAACAACCCAAGTACAAAACCAACACTTGGCTATAGAAGTTGCTGAATTAAGAGCCTGTCTTGCTGATCCTGCATTTCTCAACCCTACATTGACACGTGATGAAGCTTGTAAACAACTTCAAAACAAGCTCAAAAAGGTTTAGGACACTAAGGAGATTACAATCTTTGATCAATCCTTGGCTAATGCCACAATGCATAATATCCAAAAGGCCTTGGACTAGACTTTTCAGGAGATGTGATTTTGATCATAAAGAATCATCGCCTATGGAATGTTGATGTGCAAAAGTAGCAAATGCTAGATTTCATCCATCAACAACAAGAGTAGCTAGCCAGAGTGAACACTAAACTGAGAAGATTGGTAGCCAAAAATAGAAATCTCTCCATGGAGGAAGTTTGGTCCCTTTGCCAAAAATTTACAATAGAGATAACCACCTCAAAAATTGAGGCTCTCAAATTTGCGATTCAAAAAGCATTATAGAGATTAGATCAGTCTACAAAAAAAGGTCAATGAAAAACACATTCAAATGGTGAAGGTAAAAGTTAATGAGGCACTCTAGTAGCTCAAGGATAGAGGTGATGTCTAGCAGCCTATCTTTGATGGGCTCAACAACTATAACAATGCAAAAATTTGCATGAAAGAGTTGTAGATTAAGGAGATGATGGAGTATATGGAGCTTGCCAATCTCCATTATGCAAACCTAGCAATATTGACTTCTAGACAATCGTAGTCAAAATTACAAAAGTAAGTGGCCAACTCGTACTTACTGTATGAGGTAGAGTTCAAAACTCATAAGGAGATTAAGCAAAAGCTTGAGATTGGTAATGCTAAACTTGAGGTTCTCAAGGCACAATTCACTAAGTAGAGATTAACTGCTGAGAACCTGGCCAAAAGGATGAATGACTACCAGGAGTTGTAGAATGTTCGCAAGGAGTTTGATGTTGAACAAAAAAATTTTCACTTCCTGGTTTATCAACATGAAGGATCTATTCCTAGCAATGCCCTATCCTTGGGATGTTCCCATGCTGACCCATATTGGTGATGCTACGTGGACCATGCATGATCCTAGGGGTAATGAGGAGAAGATGAAGACACTATTGGATACCTTCCATCTTCCATCAAAATTTGTAGTTACCATAGGTCAAACACAACTGCCTTCAGCACCATGTGTGCCTAAAGTAGGAGAAGGTCCTTTGAAGCCTTAGGAACCTCCATCGCCTAAGACCATTTGAGCTTCATCATGATCTTCACATCATCAGAGGAGTTATGTTTGTTAGTTTTGTCCTAGTGTTCAATTTTGTTATTTTGAACATCAAAATTTTTTAATGATTATAATTCCATACATTTTGGTACTTAGTGTTTGTTCATGTGTGTGTGTTGTGTTTGTGTGTGTTAGTACTTAGTCAATAATCCGATACCTTTGCAAAATTTTATAAGAAGATTATTCCTCCTTTTGTTCACTCGAGGATGAGTTTTCATTCAGTTGTGGGGGTATGATGAGTTGTGTCAAGGGTTACATCAATGAGGCCTTGTCAAGATGGCCCTATCAATGTGACCCCATCAACACAGTTACGTCGATGTGGAATTTGATGTGTTGACATGGCCTCATCAACATAGTGTTTGTTTTTGCCTATAAATATGCGCTCACTAGCCACATTTATGGTAATAAGTCTCATAGTTTTAGAAGAGCTCTTGCAGTTTTCTTGTCTAAAAGTTAGAATATTTTTCTAAGTGCTTATAGTAGGAGTCAAAGAGTGTATGGATCTTAATTTGAGCACTATTGTACTTGAGCATGGCAGTGTGTTCAGCAATCAAGAAAAGCCTTCTAATAAACCTTGTAACACTTTGAAATAGATTAATTATTTTCTTTATGCATTTAGGATTTTATGTAGTTTCCTTTAATACTTTGAGTAATTAAATAATTTATTAAGAAATAAATTAAGCTAAATTAAGGTATATTAAATAGCAATAAATTAAGTACATAAGTATGACCACTTTGAGCATATGCTTGGCACTTGGTAATCCTAGTAACGCTTAATGTTTGGTAACCCAGTAGTGTTAAATGTATTCAAGATGTGTACAGTAGGTGGGAACAGATGCTTATGCTAGGATTAGTTAGATATTAGCTAGTTAGATTAAATCAATAATTAAATATCTTTAGTTCTCTATTCTTTATTCTTAGGCAACTTAGAACATAAAACATAAAAATGATAAAAATCATATGCCTCAGTTGCACTTAACCATACCTTTGTGTTTCACAAGTGTAATTGGGAAGAGAATGATTAGTTTCACTTCCTAGAGACCAATGTACTTAGAAGGCTATAAGTCCATAGAATCTGATCAAATTGCACATGAATGCTTAGTGATTCATATGGTTGGACATAGGGTATACTCGCCGCTCATCACATATGAAAAGAAAAATAAAATAATCTTGTGCTAGGAGAGCTCCCAAAATATTCTTAGTTTCTTTCTTTTCTACCTAATGCTCTCAATTTGTTGTTGCTTTGCTTAACTTGTCACACTTGAAACCCTTTTACAAACTGTGATAAAATGTATCTAAGGCCTTAGCCTATTTATAAGGGAAAGAACCAAAGAAATTAGGCTCAAATGAGCTTCAAAACAAAGAGAAAAAAAAGGCAAAAAATGTCTTTTAGAAAAACATGATAAGACAAATTTTTAGAAAAACAATAGTTGCACGAAAAATGATGGTATAAAATAAGTGATGGGTGAGGGAGCTGGACAAAATGTGTTGGGAAAGAGAAAAGTAATATGCATTATATGCATATAGCATGCATGCTACATATATCACATTTTCATGTGAACGTGCTTTTTCTGCCATTGACTTTTCAAACTTTATTTTGAACTTTTTAAAAAATAATTTTTAAACTTTACATTTTCCTAAGTTTGTTTCCCTTTTTCTCTTTCTACTAATACCCTTAGTGTTCACCCTCTCCTAACATGCACACTGAGACTTCAAATCAAATTCCATTTGAACCTAAGAGATCCTTGTTAAGTGTTCTACCTAATCATATGCTAAAATCTTATCTAGGCATTACTTATCATAGTTTCCTAGTACAAATGCCAAAACTTTTATGGTATCTTAGCAAATGAGAAATTATGATATCTCAAGACACATTGGTAAGGTCAAACTTTGGGTAGGATATCATCCTAAGCTACTTCCTTAACAAAGCTAATTTATGCAATATTTAATTATAATTAAAAATGAACTTCAAATCCTAGTTTAATGACAAAAAGTAATAAGGGATATGTTTTGGGTAGGGTCAAGGTCTAGAATTGTTTCATAAACAGAGTATTATGTAATCACATGTGCATAATAAAATATAAAAATGCATAATTGAATGTGCATAATAAAGATTAAATATACATAACTAAATGTGCATAAAGAATAAAATATGCATAACAAAATACATGTAAAGACATAATAATTGATAAAAAGAAAACTTCCTAAGGTAATTGGATTTCAACACTTAATCATAAAATATTTAGAAGATCTATGATTAGGCCTAAATAGTAGTAAAATAAATAAAGGATACAAAACTTTAACAAAATACTCTAACAAGCAAATTGTATTCCGTTGTAGTAGAAACTAATAACAACAATAACAAAAATAATAGTAATGACAATAATCTAATCTACTAAAACATATATGACAACATTAAAGAATTAATTACATGCATTAAATTAAATAATAAAATTTTTGCAAATTTTTAGGTTGTGACACTTAACCTACCACATTTGAACTAGGAATGGTAGGGAATAATGAAAAAGTAAAGTTTTAATGTTAAAAATGACTAAGGATGAAGTTAGTGGAAAAATAACTAAGTATGAATTATAGAATGGAGTTTAAACAATAGAATAAAACTCGTATAAAATAATAGAATATATTAAAATAATAATATTATCATGTAGAAAGAAGGATCTTAGATCCCTTCTCGAAAAATGAGATTTTTATATGGAGAAACAGTTAAGTATAAAAATGCTAAAAATTTGAGGAAGTATAAAATGCGATGTAAGTGATAGAATGAATTCTATGTATGGAACATGAATAAATAGTTGATAAATAATGAAAATAAGATGCTACAATATGGGAGAAAGGTCCTAGATTCTTTCCTAAATAATAAAAATACTTTAATGATGAATGACAAAGTGTTTACCTCCTAGGAAGGATTAAACTACAAGTGATGGAAGAAAAAGTAATAAAAGAAGCTCAAATATTAAGCAAAATATGGATTCAGAAGGTGAAATTAAGCCTTTAGAGGATTAGTTCATAGATGGGAAAGCCATAGTTGTAATCAAGAGTCAATTTTGGGCTAAAATGAGGTTGCTTTAGCTAAGGTTCCTATCACTAACATTGAAGCTAAAAAAATTCTAACTCTAGAAAGTGCTATAGAAGCCCAAAAAATCTATCTTTGGAATTGTCACCAAAGGTGTTGAAGGTGGCCAAGAAACATTTGAGTGCTACCATGGTAATAGTCACTCGTGCTCTTGATCTCTTAGAATTTAATAAGCACTCTCAAATTCCCAAAAACCAACATGAAATTTGTGTTTTGATCTTGTATTTATAGGTTCAGAGTTGCCAAATTTAATGTAGGTTCTTAAAATCAAACTTGGAGTTAAGCGTAACTTGTTACTAAGTTTGGTAATAGCAAGTATGGTCTTTGATTCTAGCAAGTGTACCCACCCATTGAGGTGACATTGATATAGCGTCAACATCATCAACAATTAGTGAAATTTTTGTAAATCTCTCAATGTGCTAAAATGAACTTTTAGAGCTTCATTTGACCTCCAAATTAATGTTGCAGGATGCTGAAATTATGCTTGAGAACGCAAAGAAATGAGGAGATGATGCTAGATGCCAAGCTTGATCATGCCTTGCAAAGGTTGGTAGTATTAAGGGTATTGACACTAACACAACATCAACATTAAGAATGCTTAGAAAAAATTTTGAGATTTTTGCCAAAGTCACTGTTTTAAGCTATTGTGGCCTTGTTTTTCCCCCAAACTAACACTAAAAGATTCTAAAGTGATGCTGAGAGATATGCGAGGCCAAGGCAATACTTTGATGATGGATGATGTTAGTGCTAGAAGTACTAATGTTGACATTGACACTGCATCAGTGTTAGCATCACCATGATACTTAGAGAAAATGTTTTGAAAGTTTTTCAAGTTTTATCGCATGACCTTCATGGTGCCTAAACTATCGTTGAAATGAGTTAGGAGGATGTTGAGGTGATTCTAAGTGATGTGAGAAGCTTGGGAATGGATAAAAATGATGATTGAGGAGATTAGTAGTGTTGTCTTATAAGTTCTAAAAATTTTCAAGCTCATACTTAGCAAAATTTTGAATTGTTTCTTCTAAGTTAGATTTTGGAGCTTCCAAGGATCTTTTTTGAGTCCTAGACTTTCATCAAAGCCTATTGGAGCAAAGGTGAGGGATCTCAAGAGTTTTTGATGTAGATTATTATAATTGATGAGGTCTCATAAGTGCTAATGTTGATGGAGTATAAGTGTCAACTTCTAGAGTTAGAAAAATTTTGGCCATTTTTCCTATGGAAAATTCTAACTCTAGAAAGGTTGAAACTAACCTCAAAATGAGTTAAAATGATAATTTTTAAGTGATGGGAAATTTGTAAACCTATGGAATGGTGTGAACCTAGTGTGTGGGATGATTTGAAGGTGCAGAGATTAGTTTTGACCTTGCTAGTGTTTCATACTTAGTAAAACATGTCAATTTTAAAAATTTTTGAAAACTTGCAAAACACTAGGCTAACACCTCTTTGTTAAAACTAAAATAATGACTATAAGAATACTCAAAGAGATATAACCAACATGACATTTTAGAATAATTAGATAGAAATAGAATGATAACTTCATCAATATCAATCCCAAGCTTGAATATGAAAAGGAGAAGAGTTAGCATCAAGTTGGTAGCTAGGATTAAAACCTTACCAAATCTCATAGATGAGTTATTTTCTAGGTTTTGTAGATGCTAGCACATTCCCTAGATGCAATGTGTAGTAGTCATAATTTCTAGTTGCTATGGAAAATGGGTAAGCTCTTCTCAGGACAACCTTCAGAAATAACGTGTAACATCATCACCTAGATGTTGTGAAAAGTAGACAAGGATTTCCACATCAGGAACAAGTATGGATAAAGAAGAAGGTCCAATAATAGAAATTTTTGATGATAATCTAGACTATTAATACTCTCAATAAAAAGACCTCTGAAATTACTAACACCATTGAGAGACAAAGAATCTACATTGCCTGCCTTCAAGAAAACAAGAAGGAAAGGGAAGAAAGCTAAAGATTTAGGTTAGGATTACAAACTCTTCTACTCAGCAAAAGAAAATCATTGAAATGGAGTGAATATTATGATTGATCAATGTATCAAAGATAAAGTGGTACAAGTATATTGCCATGACAATTGAATTATGGACATCAAACTTATGCTTGGAAATGAGATCATCAACGTCATTAGTATATATGCTTTATAAATTGACCAAGATAATTCCATCAAGCATGATTTTTGGGATTCTATGGATTAGATGATTAAAGAAATTTTCCAACAAGAAAGCATATTCATTAGAGGGAACTTTCATGGTCATCTTGGATCTATAAAAATGGAATATGACAAGATTCATGAGAGACATGAATTTGGAGGGCATAATGATATGGGAGATTTACTTTTGCAATTTGCAAGTGTTTGTGAGCTTGTAATTGCAAATACTTATTTTAAGTAGATGATAGAACATTTAATCACATATAAGAGTGGTATGAATAAAATAAAAATTGATTATTTCTTACTACATAATAGAAATTGGGCCATCTGCAAAGATTGTAAAATCATACTTGGAGAGTGCCTTACAACTCAGCATTGACTAATGGTCATGGACATAGCTATACAAAGCTTCAAAAATAGCACAAGAAAAGGGACTAAATGCATAAAATGATAGAATTTGAAGGAAGATAACATCACCTTATTTAGAAAATAATTGCTTCATGAAGGCACTTGGAATTAGGATTGCTTTGCAAATTTAATTTTGAGCCAAATGAAAAGTTGCATTCACAAAATTGGAAAGAACATTTTGGGTGAAATAAAAGGAAAAAAATATATTCCAAAGAAGGCATGATGGTGGAGTGATGAAATGCAACATGCTATCCAAAACAAGAAAAAATGCTTTAAGGAATGGTAGCAAAGTAGTGGCCAAGAAAATAGGCTGATGTACAAAATGGCAAAGAAGGAGGAAATTGTGGTAGTAGCGAAGTTAAACATAAGGCATTGGATAACTTTTATGATACATTAGGAATAAATGAAGGAGAAAAATATATTTATAAATTGGCAAAAATTGGAAAACAAGAAATGTAAGGACATTGATCATGTCCAATGTATTAAGAAAGCAAATGGAAAAAATTTAGTAAAAGCCAATGAAATTTTGGATAAGTGAAAAATTCATTTTTAAGAATTAGTAAATGAAGAATTCCCAAGAGAAGACATCCAAGAAAAAGAACCAAATTTTGGTTTGGTTAATAAAATTTCATTCTCTTAGGTGTATATAATCTCATTAAAGATGAAAAATGGAACAACCGTTGGACTAAATGACATTCCTATAAAATCTTGGAAAGTATTTGTAGATATAGGAATTTCTTGATTGACAAAATTATTTAACAAAATTTTCAATGATGGAAAATGCCCAACAATTGGAGAAAAAGCTTTGTTGTTCCCATTTATAAAAATAAAGGAGATGTACAAAATTGTGCAAACTATAGAGAGATCATGCTTGTGAATCATATTATGAAGCTTTGGGAGAGAGTTATAGAGTAGTATTTTAGAATTGAATCAATAGTATTAGAAAATCAATTTTGATTTATGCAAGGGAGATTTATTATAGAGGCTTTTTTCTTGATACAACAATTGATGAAGAAATTCAAAAAACATAGAAAAAATCTACATATAATATTAATTGACTTGGAAAAAGCATATGATAGAGTACCTAAAGACATTATTTGGTGGGTCTTGCAAAGGCAAAACATCTTTAATAAATATATTAAACTAATTCAAGACATGTACAAAGGAGCTACCACTAAAATTAGAATAAATTGTGGAACAACATCTAATTTTTTAGTTACAGTAGGTTTACATCAAGGGTTTGAACTTAGCTCATACTTATTTACCATTATTATGGATAAATTAACAAAAGAAATATCAAATGAAATCCCTTGGTGTATGAAATTTGAAGATGACATTATGTTGGTGGATACAAATCACAAAAATATTGCTTCTAAAATGGAGAAATAGAGACATGCTTTAGAATCAAAAAGCTTAAAATTAGTAGAAGTAAGACAAAATATATGAAATGTAATTTTTATAAAAACATAAACATTAGTGAAATAGAAGTGGTAATTCAAGGAAAAAAAGTCCATCACTGTAAACAATTACACTACTTAGGATCAATCCTCAAATCAAATGACAAAATTGATAAAGATATAAGAAATAGAATTGAGAAAAGATAGTTAAAATGGAGATAGGATAGTGATGTTCTATGTGATAAAATAATACTAATAAAATTGAAAGGAAAATTTTATAGGACAACAATCATGCCTACTATATTATATGGTGTTGGATGTTGAACTATACAAAAAAGGCATGAACAATAAATTAGTGTGGCCAAAATGTAAATGCTTTGATGGATGTTAAATGTTTTTTTAAGGAAAGTCTAGTCTCTTATATAATGAGAGGGGTTAATCCAAAATCAATAATTACAATAGCAGTATCATCATGGAGTGAAAATGATGCTCCAAGAAAATAGATGAACACTTAGATTATGAAGTTAACTAGGAACCAAACCATTAGAAGGATCATGCATCAGCTATGGGGGAATGGAATCCCAACCCTATTTTCAACCAATACAAAAGTTCTAGGCATTTTTATAGGGCATTGAAACCAAAAATCAAAAAATATTCATGCGCAACATCATAATGTTCATTTAAAACATAGGGTCTGCATATCTAGAAAAGTAGAGGAACACATAATTTATGAGTACCATGTCAACTCATTTCACAAGGAGCCATGAGTATTGGCCATTGCCATTGTACATTCATGGATGTTTTTGCACAAGTGAAAGTTGGTAGATGCTTTTGTGATGCATTTATAGTGAGAGTTTAGGCACTTTTCATGAAAAGTGCAAGCATTCCACTCAAGACAAATCTTCGAGGCAACCTTCACCCATAATGAAATCTCATGCAAGTGTGTTTGCATGATGGATCCTTTTGTAATCATTACCTAATATTGATCCCATAGGATCCTAGTCCACATGCGCATGAATCAACTCACACCCTTTGTAAACAAATATTCCTTTAAAAGGTGCATAGTAATTTCAATATCCTTATAGCAAAGGATACACTAGGAGGCCATGGTGAAACCCTAATGTTGGAGTTTTCCCTGAGTGAGCACTACATGATGAATTAATAGCCAAGCATGAAACCTTACCTTTGGTTGACAATGTAACCTCCAAATAAGATTCCATCTCCTCACCTTAGCAAAGGATTATCTATAAAGATATGAGATTCATTGTCTGTGGTTTGTTGAAGAAAAATGGAAGGTATCGTTTATCAAAGCAAAATGAAAGGTATATTCATGAGTTAATTTTTTTAGAGAGGAGGTACTATGTTTCTTAAGGATGTTAAGAATTCTAGTGAATTGGCCATGTCTATTATCATCATGAAAGATTGAGAAAGTTCTCCATTGCTTCCTACTAAACCAATGCTTTACATGTGCCCCTAAACCTCAACACAACAGGGTAATTACTTCAAAAAAAAAATAAAAATTCCCCAATAATTTTGTGATGAGCTTGTCCTATTGAAAGATCTTCCACTAGAATTTCTACTTCCCCATATTTCCAATGCACAAGTGATTGAAGGAAATTCCATCTTCTTGATAGATGTTGAGTGTTATTAGAAGAGATAAACTACATAACATAGGCATCAAAGGAAGACTTATAATGGATTCTATTTTAGATAAGCAACAAGAATGGCAACTTAGATAGTGTGGACATGTGCAAAGAAGATCATACAATGATCCTATAAACAAAGCTTTCTATATTAATGTTTCAGGAAAGCCATCAAAAGGAAAACTAGAAGATGATTTGAAGAAACTACAAATAAATAAAGATTTAGCTCTTCATAAAGGCAAATGGTGAAAAAGAACNATAAATAAAGATTTAGCTCTTCATAAAGGCAAATGGTGAAAAAGAATTGATGTAGCCAACCCCATTTTGTTGGGACAAGGCTAGGATGATGATGATGATGCAAGAGGAATAGAATGATGCCTCAAGTGTAGCTCAGATTAACAACCTTTGAGCTAACAAGACAATGAGCGAAGCACTTGAGCCACCTATCACTAATGCCCAAGTCATAATTTCAATTCCAATGAGTTGCATTAAGATATATTATTATAGAAAATCTATGACATAACAAAAATAAAACTATTTTTAATTACATCTAATATACTCAATGGAGATATTAGACCAATTTAGTTTCAATAATGTTTTGCAAAATAGTTTTATATCCTAACAACCTCTCAAGATCTAACTTATGATAGTAGGATGCAAGCTACATGCCCTAGTTAATACGACATACTAAAAAAACTCAGTTTAATTAAATTTACTTGTATTGTTTTGTTAGCAAGTTGTCATCATTATCATCCTAGCCTTAAAAAAATGAGGTGTTAGCCTAGTGGTAAGAATATTGATTTGGATCTTCCTCCCTACTAACAATTAATTTTCTTCTCTTATTTTTGCAATGCATCAATTGTAAGGCTATACACTTGAGTAGATAACCTTAAAATCAAAATTTTTTTTCTTTTCATATTTTTTTATGATGTCTACTTGGTGTCAAACTTGCAATGTACTTTGAATTTTCTTTGCTCATTATTCATATTTTTTAAGGGTCCAACACCTCTGNATTTTCTTTGCTCATTATTCATATTTTTTAAGGGTCCAACACCTCTCCCCTCCCTCCCACTCATGGGCAATTTAGAAGCTCCAAGTCATAGGTTTGATTTTGATGGGCAATGCTAAGTTATATATTTGGGGATGTACCTATATTACAATTATTTTGGGGTTCCAAAACCCACCCTTGCACACCACACATCCATCTCATCCCGTCACTTCCATGTAAGATCTTCCTAGCCTTGTCCAAATAAAATGGACGGGACAACATTTTGTGAACAATTATTAACTTAAAAATCATTATAATATGCAACTAATTAATTAATTAATAGTACTTTTCCAACCTATGCATTTTGAAATTTCTAAATGTATTGATGTACCTATTGAATTCTTTACAATTACATTTGCCAATCATAACAATTAAGTGCAACCACTCAAAGAGGGTAGGCTTTTACTTATCCATTGATCTTCTTAGGTCCCCATTGATGGGATGAGCATTAAGACTCCAAGTGATAATCCTTTTTGATCCTTTAATAGTAACAAAAATAACATTAAAGCTTTGCTACCAGGCTAGAGGTCACAATCAACTTATTAGTTTAAATTTTAACTCATCAAATAATATATTCATAAAATAATAAATATAGAATTTGTTTAATTAAAATTCAATATCATTAATATATATTTCAAAACTTCTTGTATTATAGCATTTGCAATTCATTTTGATTATAACCCACAATACTTTAAGTATCATTTGAATATAATATCCAATAAGAGGTGGTTTAAGAGGTTAGCTCTTTGTGTGACAAGGATTTGTTGGAAAGAGATTGCCATATGAGGCATGATGAATCATAGATTGACTGCATCGATTGTGCCCCGTTGAATAAGCTCAGTCAACGCATGATTTGATGCATTAACGTGGCCTTGTCAACATAGTGTTTATTTTCGCCTATAAAGGCACACTCACTTGTTGTGTTTATGGCATGTCTTGTCATAGTTGTAGCAGAGCTCTTGCCATTTTATCATTTGGAAGTTAGAATATTTTTCTAATAGCTTGCAATAGAAGTCAAGAGTGTACGAATCTTTATTTAAGCACTATTATGCTTGAGCATAGCAATGTGTGCAGTAATAAAGATGAGCTTTTGATAAACCTTGTAACACTTGGAAATAGATTAATTTATTATTTGTGCATTTAATGTTTTATGCGATTTCCTTTAATGCTTTAAGTAATCAAATAATTAATTAGACTAAACTAAGCTAGATTAAGTAGCGATTAATTAAGCACATAAGTACAATTGCTTCAAGCATATGCTTGGTGCTTGTTAATTCCAATAACACTTAACATTTGGTAACCCAGTAGTGCTAAACATGTTTAAGGTGTATACGGCAAGTGGGAATGGATGCTTATGTTAGAATTAGTTAGGTGTAGTTAGTTAGATTAAATTAGCAATAAAATTACTTCATTCCTTTCATCCTTTATTTTAAGCACCTAAAACATAAAACATAAAAATAATAAAAATTATACATCTCGATGCACTTAACCATACCTTTGCATATCACAAGTGTAATTGGGAAGACAACGAATGATTGTTAGGGCAGGTTCACTTCCTAGAGGCTAGTGTACCAGAAGACACAGAGTCCACCAAATTTGACCAAATCATGCATGAACATGTAGTGATTCGTATGGTTGAACATAGGGGTACTTTCTTCTCATCATTTGCACCATTACTAGAGACTCTTTTTGTTTGAAATGTGTACTATCTAGGTATAGTGAAAATTGTTAACATCATTGGATGAACTGTAAGGCCAAAACTCATTCTAAAAATAAATATAATAATTTAAGCACATTGATAACTTATTTTAATTACAAAATGTATTCCTCTCACAAGCATGATGACACTAAATCGCCAGTGCCTCAAGAATGCAAGGTGGTATATACTCATCCATATGAGTATGTGCTTGATCTCACCTTCATCTTGCATCAGGATGAACAACTATGGTGGTGAGATATGGAGGAAAACATTGTAATGCCTCCTAGTCGATCTATGCTTAGGATGCTGCTCCAAACTCGTAGGAGGTTGGGCATCCAGGATCTTCAAGAAGAGTATGTTGTGCATGACTATGACTACTAGGACTACCATCCCACTGAAACACAACACAAGAGAGATTAATGCCAAGAGATGCACCATGAGGCTATGAAGGAAAAATGGTTCACTAATTCCTTGCTCCTACTTAATCAAAATGACAATGAGGATCCTCCCTTTGGGGATTCTCAACATGAATATTCTCCACCCCTTGATATTGGTGATGGGGCATTGAACCTAAAGTTATAGTCCACTATCAATAATCTGGGTTTAGGCAAAAGTGGAAGTCTAAGTAGGGCCTCGGGCAAGCATCAAAATAACAAGAAAGCTAATGAACATGGCCATGATAAGCATAACGAAGATGGTAGACACCATGGTGATGGTGGTCCTCCTCCTTCTTCACCCTCTTCATCTGCATCTTCTTCTTTTTCTTCTAGTTCTGATAGATGTCACCGAAAGCACAACCGTGATGAAGGTGAACAATGGGACAATAATGATCGCCAAGCCTACCATGAATGAAGGGGTAGGAGAGGACCTCATAGGCATCATCAAAATAATGATGATGATGAGCCTTTGCTAGCAACTTGGCATATGTTGAATATCATAGAGGTAGTGAAAATTCTAACTAGGCATGTGAAAGATAATCATATCAAGTGACTTGACATGAACAATATCTAGATTTGAGGGGGGATATAATTGTAATCTACAAACACATCTTCAAGCCTTTCATGATGCCTGTGCCTTACAAAATATTGAAAATGATTGGTAGAAATTAAAGTTATTTCCTAGGACACTCATCAAAGAAGTAGAAAGCTAGTATCGGTCCTTAGAGCCAGAATCTATCTGTAAGTGGAGCACAATGCTAGAGCTATTCAATGATAAATATTAGATGTACTCCCAAGTGTCTAATATGAGAAGGTAGGTCCAAGGATGGAAGCAAGGAACACATGAACCCTTAGATGTTGCCATGGCACATACTATTCTCTCATAGACTAATGCCCTAGCCATGATTATTCTTAGTGGAAACAACTTTGCCACACAATAGATGGACTTAGATTAAAAACACGAAGAATTCTTAGGATTTATGCCCAAGGAAGACTATTAGAACTTAAAGCCCATTAGATTTAAAGGTTAATAGAGTAGGTAGCAAAAGAAAAAGGAGAGTTGAGAAAATGGAAAAGTGCTAAGGAATATAATAGGGATCCTTCCATTAGAAAAAGGGAGGTTCGATTTTGTGACAATGAGGAGGAGTCATCACTTGATGAGGTGGTGAATAGAAAGACCTTTCCAATCCAAAAATCTATGTCTAAAATTTTGGCCAAGGTAGATAAAATGTGGGATTCATTGGATGAAAAATTTCAAACTACTCTAAAAATCACAGAATAATCAAGAGAGTAGAGTAGTGACTATAACCACAGGAGGTAGAAAGAAGCTAAACGTGCCTACCTAAGGGGTAAGGGCAAAGCTATTGCAGTAGAAAAAGTTGTGGAGACAAAATTAGATAATGATGGTGGGTGTAACATCTGCCAATATAAACATCCTAAAAGATGTTACCCTATTGTATCACACTTATAGGAGTCTAGGATGTACACGCTAAATCCTAGATTAGCAAGAAGGAAAGCACCTAGAAGATTACCTTATCCTCAAGGCAATCTAAGGTAGTTCCACCAACAACAAGCTTATTATCCAAGTGGAGCTCCACCACAACTATATGAGCAGTACTAGTAGTGGCAACACCCACAGTGATGGGGGATGCCACCACCAAGGTAGAAATACCCTTACAGGTATCCAAATCCATATGGGTACTATGTTTAGCAACTGATATCTCTGTGTGACTCTTCTAATCATTCTTCTTTTCAACACCACTACTACCCCCTAAAATATCACATAACTCATTCTTCATCTACTAGACAGGAAACCCCATATCCATATTACCCTTCTCATCCTTTAGCACATGCTCCTCCATCCTTAACCCAATTACCTCCTACTCCATCTATGCAAGGAAAAATTCCACCACAACCACAACAACATAATACTACTAGGGTTGTCAACTTACAACCGACTTGCTAGCTAAATGGTTCGGAACCCAGATCTCAAAAATAACCCTTTTCTCACTCAAAAGTCCTTCAAATTCTTCACAAACTAATGTGGTTGGCTGCCCTATCTCTCCATCATCCTTTGCATCAAATCCTTTTGAGAGCTCTTCAAACCAAATGCCTCCTAAGATCTGCACTATCATGTTAACCCATGCTATGTTTGATTAGATCAAGGCTAAAAGCCTTCCCAGGAAAAGATCTAACCTTGGAAGTCCTCTCATTTACTTGTAGATCTTTGAACATGAGCCATGCAAGGATCTTCTTGATTTAGGTTCTGGTGTCAATCTCATTTTTCATGACATGTACAAAGCATGGAACCTGCTGCCTCTCAAGAAGAGAAATATCCATCTAGAATTGATAGACCAGTTAATCACTATTCCTTTAGGACTTATGGGGGACATTGTGATAACTATTTGTGGGTGATCCTATCTTGCTAATTTTCTAGTGATAAGGGTTGACAATTACAAGGGAGACTTCTCAATTATTATGGGAAGGGCATGGTTGAGCATTGTTGATGGGTGAATGGGTATCAAAGATCTCTTCTTGAAAATTTTCAAGGAGAATGAATTTGGAAAGATAGAGAAGAAGAGAGTTCCATGCATTGCGTACAATGATACAAGGTGCAAGTGTGTGTAGAAACTCTCATTTTTCAAGAGCACATTCATCAAAGCATGTAGACAATATGCAAATGAATTTGAAGTTCAAAGGTTCCTATATGCATTAGCCACAAAATAGGAGGGTACCTAGTGGTTGACAATTTTCTTGGAAGTAGCACACTTTGCATGGAAGTTGCTGAGAGTCTAACATGTGCTTATATTGAAAGCATGGATAAACTAGAGCAAGTTCATCACCAACTCTTTGATGATGCAAGTGATAATACCAATTGGGAAGAGTTAAAAATCCTTAAAATTTTAAATAAGAGTCCTTAGAGTTGAAAGCTCTACCTACTAGCATGTAGTATGCATTTTTGACAAACGACAAGTCAATAATCATCAATGCTAATCTTGCTCTAGAATAGAAATAGATGTTGTTGAATGTGGTTAATAAATGGCCAATAGCCTTTGCTTGGTCTTATCCTGAATTCACAGGGAATTATCCTAGGATATGCTAGCATTGTATCTACACTAATTTGGCCATGAAGCTAAAAAGGTAGCTGTAGTGATAGTTGAATCCCAAATTGTTGTAGATCATCAAAGAGGAAATCAAAAAAATCCTCAAGGTAGGGTTTATCTATCCCATTGTGGATAGTAAGTGGGTTAGTCCACTCATGATTATGCCAAAGAAAGGTGGCAAGTGGTGGATTTGCATTGACTTCCAGCTATTAAATATGACAACATTCAAAGATCACTTTCCATTACCATTTGTGGATCAAGTGTTAGATACTAGATCTGGGCATTGCTATTATAGTTTTCTTGATGGTTATAGTGGCTATAACCAAATCCAAATTATGCTAGAGGATCAGGCCAAAACAACATTTATGAGTCTTTGGGGGACTTTTGCATATCAAAAGATGCCTTTTGGTTTATGTAATGCTCCTGCGACATTCCAACACTTGGTCATAAGCAATTTTTAGCAACAAATTGATTACGGGGTGCAAGTCTTCATGTATGAATTTTTCACCTATGGAGCTACATTTGAGCAAGCCTTGGACTACCTTGAGCAAGTGCTTAAAAGATGTGTGGAGATGAATCTTTAGCTCAATTGGTAGAGGAGCCATTTGATGGTCTAGAAGGGCATTGTATTGGGGCAAAAAATTTCTTAGGTAGGGATTGAGGTGAATCCTAAAAAGATAAGGGTCATCCAAGGAATAACTCGCTAACTAGAAATTGTTAAAGATGTTCAGTCATTCCTTGGACACACTGGCTATTACCAATGATTCATGGATAATTTCCTAAGATTGCAAAATTGTTGGTTAAGCTAACAAAGAATGATGCTCCATTCATCTGGACCAAGAAATGTGAAAAAGCATTCCAAAGCCTCAAGCAAAAGCTCGTAGAAACTCCAATTCTATGAGCACCTGACTGGTCCAAACCATTTCATATCAAGATAGATGCATCAAATTATTCCTTGGAAGTCATGCTTATGTAGTTGGATGACAAGAAATGTTCATATTACATCCACTACGTAAGTTGAAGCATTGTGGATGCATAGTTGAATTACACCACAATGGAGAAAGAATTAATGGAGGTGGTGTACACTCTAGAAAAGTTTAAGCACTATGTGCTTGGATACAAAGTGTTTGTGCACACTAATCATAGTGTCATTTACTTCCTCATGAACAAGCCAATGATGAGCCCCCATATTATATGTTAGTTTGCGATCTTACAGGAATTTGATCTTACAATGATATATCAAAAGGAACCTAAAAATGTGGTCACTAATCACTTATCTTGGTTACAATGGGATAACAAAGAGGAGGAGAGCCCACTCTTTGACCAATTTCCTAATGAACTCCCATTTACAAGTGTAATAAATGAATAAGTACTTGTAGAATTAAAATGGTATGATGGCATTCTCACTTATCTTCTCACTTAGAGGATGCCACAAGATCTGGACCATAGGAAGAGACAACAGCTTCTTCATTAGGCCAAACGCTTCATGGAAATCAATGAACATCTTTACAAGTTGTCCATCAATGGCCTAGTTCATTGGTGTGTACCTGATGCTAATTAATTGCATGTTCTCCATGATGCTCATGAGGCTCCTTTTTGGGGCCACTATGTTGGGAGATGCATGACAATTAATATCCTGATGGTAGAGTATTATTAGCCAACCATCTTCAGGGACACCCACCAATTTGTCTACTCTTGTGAACATTGTCAAAGTGATGGTGGAATAACTACTTAAATGGAGGGACCTCAATAGTGGATCCAACCATTAGGACCCTTCGACATATGGGGCATTGACTTCATGGATCCCATCACACCCATGTCAAATAGAAAGACATATATAATTGTCACCATTGATTATTGCACAAAATGGGTAGAAGTAGCAGTTATCATCGACTGTACATCATCCACTGCTATGTGGTTTGTACAAAAAAAATTTTGTGAACAAGTTTGGGGGTGCCATGTGCACTAATTTTTTACAAAGGAACCCATTTTACAAGTGCTACTTTTCATAAGCTTATGCAATGCTTGGGGGTTGAACATAAATTAACAACACCCTACCAACCCCAAGCCAACGGTCAAGCAGAAGTTACCAATAGAAAGATCATGAAGATCCTAACGAGAATTGTTAGCAAATATAAGAGAGACTAGAGTGCAAAACTCAAAGATGCTCTCTAGGCCTACCACTCAACATGGAAAATCCCTATAGGGTATTCTCCCTATGAGCTAGTGTATGAAAAACTACCAACACTTTCTATTCAATCTGAGCTTCGTATACTTTCAATAGCATGTGACCTAGATCTTGACCTAAGTTTAGCACAAAGAGAATGATTGATCAACCTTAATGTGCTACATGAAAATCGATTAGTAGCCCTATCTTAGAATAAAGTGCATAAGGCATTTAAGAAAAAGCACCATGATCTTAGAATATGGAAACTAAAATTTCAACCAGGAGACAAGGTCCTCTACTGGAACCTCGTACACATACCTTAATGAACTAAGTTTCAAAAGTTGTGGGAAGGACCTTATATCATTTATGAAATTCTTTCTTCTAGGTCCATGTTGATCTACAAACATGATAGCCTAGATAAAAAGCAATTGGTCAACACACAACAAGTCAAACCATTCCATGAACCCATGCAAGCTAGTGGAAGCAACTCTTTAATGAATGGCCAACCTCACTCAATATTTCGAATCTCCTCCTTACAACTTAGTCATGGGGGAGATAGCCATTCACGCTAATCATTATAGTGGCTTAAATTTTCTTAATTTTTTGTTTTACACCTTTTTGTTTTACACTTTCTTTATTTTTATACCTTTTTTGTTTTACACTTTGTTATTTTTCCAAATTTTTGTTTTACAACATCATTATTACATTCTATTTTTCTTGAATATTTGATAATTTCTTTTATATTTTTCCTTATTTTGTTATGAATTTTCCTTATTTTAAAATAAAATTACTCTATTGCCAATAGGACACAATGGTGATGTAGTTGTTGCTAATGATGGTTTGTATTTAATGTTTCTGATTGCTAATGTCTGGTTTCTATTTTTGAATTTTGATGACTGATAGCTAAGATTGGTTTCTATCTTCATGAAACATGTAGTGGGTCCATGTCATCCACCCATACACAAACTCTATGGTTTTTCTTGTTTTTGGAATATGAGATCCCTTTTTCATTAATAAAACTTTAATGAACTTGTGGCCTTAATAGTTTTCAAGCTTGGAAAAGATTCAAAGGTTTGAAAAGGTTATGACTTCAACGGGATCCAATAATCCTTGTGCCTCTCTACTTGCTTGAGTGCATGTGTGTTTTTATGGATTTCTTACCATTCCATGTTGACTAATAACAAGAAGTTGAATAAGTCTTTGCATGGTGTCATTCCTATCCAATAAAAAAAGATAAAATATATAAATAAATAAAATGATGGGAATTCAAAGAACATCCCTTAGACAAAATAAATGGGCTACAAGCACTAGTTATGGGATTAGAAAGACATGTTACCCATGCCTAAAGGTCCCCTCTAACTAAGTTTCTTTCTCACTTCTTGCTTCTCTTTTCTTCTTAAATAAAGAACGATGGTTGTCCATGGGAGCATTCTTGTGTCTCGAGGGGATGAACTAGTCCTAGAGTGGTGATGTGAAGTAATTGAAAGTGGTTGGTTTTGGTTTGGATTAAGGTTGGAATTCATCTAGTCATTTAATTACAAATTCATCAAGGGACTTCATGTGACCATGATTGGGACATCCATTCCATTCCATTCTCTCTCTCATCCATTGATGCTCTCCATAACTTACCTCCTGTCAGTTTTCATGTTTTTGTTTCATGTCTTAGTCTGATGTGTTGAAATTCTTAGGTAGATTCTTCGGGTTTCATCCTTAACTTTTTGTAACCATTAATCAACTATGGGGTCCACGAACTCCTTATTTGAGGTTATGCAAGGGCAAAAAGGACATGTGCCACTATGGGGAGGACCCACTTACATATCTCATGGTTTGGTTAGTTAAGTTCCTTACCCTTATACATGGTCTCAATCAAAATCTTTCATGCACCCCATTATGCATCCATGTATGTGCTCCTTAAGGTATTCTTCTTCATGAAGTCTTGTTCTCTATCCATCTGTCAATTTTCCAAATATCGAAACCCTCTACTAATATTTTTCATCATGTTCTTGGCTTTTTGGGATTTCTTTTGACCCAAATTTCACTAAAAAACTCCTTGATTTTCATTCCTTTTGACAAAATCAACAGTGGTCAACAGCTGCGTCGACTAGGCCTAGTCGATGTGGCCCAAAAATTTTATAAATATCATCCAACACTTTGAATTTTTTTTGTGATTTACTTCAAAACAAAAGGGAGTTTTTGCAATTTTTTAGAGCCCAAAACCTTCCATAGCCCATAACTTTTACAATGTTTGTCCAAATCACTATGTTTTTCAATCCTATTGCTATCGGAGGTAAGCTCTTAGTTGTGGAGCCACAAACCTTAAGGTTTCTTACAAAAATTTTTCAAGATTTTTCTAACTCCCCCAAAGGGTTAATAAATAAAATAATATCAAACCATCAATTTTTAAGAGTTTAACCCTTCCAACAAGCTCCAGTAAACTTAAAATTAATTATTAATATTTAAATAATAATAAAATAATATTAAAATGATCAACTAGGCCATGACTACAACTTAGCCAAAGTGTAACTACCCTAAGAGATAAGGTATTCCCAATGTTTCAAGTTACACATCAAGTGCTAATCCTTAGTCATGTTGTGATTACAGATGACACCTAGACCAAAACTCCCACAGGAAGAAGGACCATCACAACCAAAGGAGAAATAACCTAGACTTAGAAGGGGCCAGGAAGAACAAGCCTAGGACCAAGCAGCAAAAAATCATGCAATGGGACCTCTTCAGGAGGAGCCTGAAGTGGAATTTGTTTGATAGATTTTTGAAGAAGAGGGTGTGATTGAATAGTCCCAAAGAGGAGAGGCATTAGGGCACGTACCAAGACTTGAGGTCACATTGACACAAGCCTACCTAGACATGATCAATCCTCACAATGTCCAACACTTAGTTCTATAAGAATTGAACTTTGGGCCATTCTTGAAACATGCTTCAATAGAAGTTAAGACACACTTGCAAAGTTCTCCCATGTGGACGATCATCATTATCAGTAGGAAGTGGTACATGGGAGAGACATATCTCTTTTGGAATAATAGGAAGGTAGGAGCCACTATGAGAATCAAGAATATCTAGGTGTCTTACTGGTTAGAAGTGATTGCACAGGCTCTTAGCTTGCTTGATTTTGGTACCGATTTTGCAAAAATATCAATGTAAGCAAACCCTAAGGTAAAAAGGAAGTGGACCTAGTGATGTTATGGGGTTGACCAAAAGGATTTTGACACACTCACACTAGTGGAGCATATATACTTCAAGATAGTGGCCTGTCACCTCAATCTGATGGGTGAGGCCTAACAAGGTGACAACTTTCTCTGCTTGTGCCTATGCTACTCTAAGCGGGAAATTCCCTATTAACCTTCTATAGGTGATCTATTTGGAGATAGAGAAGTGCTTCAAGAAGAATGAACATGGAAGGAAAACCTTGTCATTTTCATGCCTCATCAGAAAACTTTGTAAAAGGACAGGGATAGTCTACTATGCTAATGATACAATCAAGCATATTTCCATCACCTCTTGGTTTAAAATGATGAAGGATAAGATCCCTGCTGATGAGACGCGATTCGCATAGGCCACGATATCGCATCCGCCACGATATCGCATCCCCCGTGATATCGCATCCCCCGTGATATCGCATACGTGATATCACAGTCCACCACCATATCTATAAATAAGATGCAGCACTCCCTTGTTCGGGATCCCAGTTTTAGAGTAGCGAAGCTCTGGTAGTTTGATCCCTTCATAGTTAGATTTTTTCCTGTGTCTGCCCGCAGTGTGGTGAGTGTAATTGTACGGTGTCTTTATTCGAGTGTGCCGTACTTGGACACGCACATGATCAGCAATAAAGATCGAGATTACTTCATCATTGAAGCATTCACTTTGTCATTTATTTATTTGTTATTTATTTAATGTTATTTACTGTTTTCTCTCTCTCACCCTTAAACTCCTAGAACGTGGAACGAGTATGACTTGATTATGAGCATTTAAGTGTGACTGCTTAGTAGCCCAATGGTGTAGATAGGATCTACGCTTGGTAACCCAGTGGCATATTTGGGATCTATGCTTGGTAGTGGTGTACCTAGGATCTACGCTTGGTAGTCCCAGTGGTAGTCATGCACGAGGTCCAAGATGTGTACGGTTGATCAAGGAATCGGTTGCTCATCGCACTTAGGCTAGATTAGATTTTCTTACCCTTTTCCTCCTAGCTTAGCTTAGTTACATATTATTTTCCACTGCCTTTAGGAGTAGCATAGATTAGGAAACACATCATACACCTCATCTAGACTAAACCATACGTGACAAATGCAATACTAGTCTAGGTGGGAAGACAGCGAACTGCCACCTATAACTATTTAGGTGCCAAAACTAGTCCATCTGCGGAGTTCGACCAGATCGTGCGTGCGACGCTTGTTTCATATGGTTGAGTGTAGGGGTATCTCGTCACTCATCATTGGCGCTGTTGCCGGGGATGGTGCTAGTTATCTAGATTAGTTATATCATACAAGGTCTCTGTAAAGAACTTAACGATATATCTCTTAAAAAGAAGTAATTATTAAAAATTCACATAAATTCACACACAATCATGCCTCTCCTACAAGACAATAATAACGCCACACTTAGTGAGGAAGTTCATTGGAGAACCAACGAACTATATGACGATGAAGGTTGGAGTATACAACCTGAAGTGGGAGTTTCTTATAAGAATGAACAAAAACAATGTCATTGCAACACACGAAGATATAACTTACCTAATGACGATGAACCCCCACTGGCCACTACAAGCCTAATTCAAATACAAGAGGCTGTTCGAATCTCACGTAGGCATCATAAAGAAAGCCGACTACCCAGGCTCGATTTAAATAACTTTCCTAAATTTTCAGGAGGCTATGACTTAGATCCGCATCAACATTTATTAGCCTTCTGCGATGCCTGCACATGGAATAACATTGATAACA
>MNCI01002038.1:493433-518663 GCA_015680685.1 Gnetum montanum | reverse complement strand
GATGGTGTAAAACAAAAATAAGAAAAGTTGAAAGAATGTGTAAAACAAAAATGTGTAAAACAAAAATGTGTAAAACAAAAATTCAAAAAGAAATGAGGGCCTAGAACGGTTAGCATAGGTGGCCATCTCCCCCACGACTAAGTTGGAAGGAGGAGATCTGAAATAGTGAGCAAGGTTGTCCACGAAGAGAGGTAGCATGTGTACTGGCTGTCCTAAGCTCATGGAAAGGTTTAGTTTATTGTACATTGACCAATAGTTTCTTGTTTGGGCTCTCAGGTTTGTATATTGTCATGGCCCCTAAAGGAAAAGTTGCATAAATAATATAAGGTCCTTTCCATAGTATTTGAAATTTAGTACGTTGTGGCACATATGTGGGATTCCAGTAGAGAACCTTATCTCTCTGTTGATATTTAACTTTCCTAATCCTTAGGTTATGATGTTGTTTATTGAATGCCTTGTGCAACTTGTTAGATGACAGGGCAGCTAGTCGATTTTCATCTAACAACTTAAGGATTACTAACCATTGTTTCTGTGCTAGATCAAGGTCAAGGTTGAGGTCACATGCCATGGATAGTGTATGGAGCTCAGTTTGAATGGGAAGTGTTGGTAATTTACCATACACTAACTCATAGGGAGAGTAGCCTGTAGGGAGTTTCCATGTGGATCGGTATGCCCAAAGAGCATCATTTAGTTTAGCGCTCCAGTCTTGCCTAAACTTGCTAACAGTTCTTGTCAATATCTTCATAATCTCCCTGCTAGTGACTTCTGCTTGACCGTTCGCTTGGAGGTGGTATGGTGTAGTCAATTTATGCTCAACCCCTAAGTGTTGCATTAATTTCTGAAAAGTTGCACTTGTGAAGTATGTACCATTATTTGAAATAAGTGCATGCGGCACACCAAACCTATTTATGATTTATTGTTGAACAAATCGTGAGTTCTCAATAAATCTCCTATAGTAGCCAGTATGTCCAAGGAATGAATGAATATATTTGATAGTTTTCGGTGAATGGGTAATTCCGTAGATAATTTTGATTTTCTCGAGGTCTACCTCTATTCCTGTGTGTGAGATTTTGTGCCCTAGTACTACGCCTTCTTGAACCATCAAATGTCTTTTTTGCTAGTTGAGCCTCAAATTGGTTTCTACACATCTTTTTAACACTTGCTCTAACTGGTCCAAGGCTTGATTAAAGTTTGCTCCATAAGTGGAGAAGTCGTCCATAAAGACCTCCACACCATTTCCTATCTACTATTGGAAGATGCTTAGAACTAGTCATTGAAATGTTGCAGGGGCATTACACAAGCCAAACGACATCTGTTTGTATGCGAACGTTTCCCAAGGACTGGTGAACGTAGTCTTGGCTTGGTCTTCTAGGGCTATTTGTATTTGGTTATATCCACTATATGCTTGCAGAATATCACCCCTAGAAGAGGGAGTCCCATAATACTCACGGGCTTAGTAGTGAGGTTGAGGAGTGACGTGACTAGTAGAGTCATGTGGGGAGATTGGTTGTTGCACGTAATATCCATATGGGTAAGGTTGCTGGTAAGGATACTGTTGCTTTGGTGGTGGTATTCCCCATGATTGTCAGTGCTACCACTGTTGATATTGCTCAATCGGTTGTGGTGGA
The DNA here is from genome assembly GCA_015680685.1 of Gnetum montanum. NCBI lineage: Eukaryota > Viridiplantae > Streptophyta > Gnetopsida > Gnetales > Gnetaceae > Gnetum > Gnetum montanum. Next base: position 517,035 of record MNCI01002038.1, on the reverse strand, counting down.
GTTCCATTGGGATAATATGTTAAGGGTTGGTGGAACTGCCTTGGGTTACCTTTAGGATAAGGTAACCTTTGGAGTGTTTGCCTTTTGTGTAATCGTGGGTTGAGTGCATACACCTCAGACTCCTGCAGATGTGAGATTATAGGGCAACATCCCTGAGGATGGTCATATTGACATATCTCACATCCACTATCATTGTCTGTTTCCAAATCCACAACTTCTTCAATGAGGATAATGATGAAGTCTGGTATATACTCATCAAGATGAATATATACCACTCGAACTTGTTGAGGGATTGGCAGATCAACGTCATGTGTATTACGCTATCGATTGTTTCCTGTTTCAGACCTAGGCGGTGAGGCGCTTTCGTACGAAGAAGGAGACATATTTATCTGTTTAGTGTGCAATGTGCTCTTATTTATTATTTCCTCAATCAACCCTAAGGTATCATTCCAATGATGTGAATGATTTCCTATGTTCTAGTTAGCGCACAAACAATTGAGTCCCCAACAACGATGCCAATGATGAGCGGTGAGGTACCCCTACGCTCAACTGTACGAATATAATTGTTTCACGCACGATCCAGTCGAATTCCAAGGACTAAGTGCCTATGCGCCTTTGTGGAACAAGGATGGGTTGGTTGATCATTGTCTTCCCAAACTTACTTGTATGTCATGATTATATGGTTAAGTAAGTTTGAGGCATATGATTTTTATAGCTTTTATGTTTTTATGTCCTGTTGCTAATAAGGGAGGAGAGAGAGAGATCACGAAGTGACTAATTTAACTTAATTACTGATTAACTAGGCTTTAAACTAATAACACCAGTATCCGTTCTCACTTGCTGTACACATCTTGAACTAGCGCAACACTATTGGGATTACCAAACACTAATCGTTACTGGGTTACCAAGTGTTACACACATGCTCAAAGTGATCGTACTGTGTGTGCTAATAACAGAAATGTAAAGTGCATAAAATAAAATAAAATAAATGTAGAAGAAAATAAAATGAAGGAAATGAGTAAGAAAACAAATCTCAAGTGCTGTAAGGATGAATTCAAGAGCTCGTCTTTATTGCCGTACACAAGGTGTGCTCAGGTACACAATGCTTGAATAAAGATCCATCCACACTTAGACCTCTTGCTGCAGGCACTTCGAAAATACTCTAACTACAAAAGTTTTGCTACTTGACTCCTAAAAGACTCCTAAAAGACTTTCCTTCCAAGACTTCTTTCCAAGACTTCCTCCTTAGACTTCCTCTCTAAATTGTGCGCCTGGGCACTGTATTTATAGGCATGGGTGCAACTACTCTAATAATTAGAAAAACTACCACTCTAATTTTAGAGAAACTACCACTCTAATAATTAGAATAAACCACTAGAGTAACTGCTCTCATCATAGATGAAGGAAGGTAAGCCAATATTCTCTACCCAAAGACTGCAACTACCTGCAAGGTCAAATCCTAGTGCCCAAGAGGTGATGGTGTCTCTTTCGCAATAACAATAATTCCCATAAATCTCTGGGAATGCTGCTACCTTTTCCACTTGGAGGAGGGCAAAAGGGCAACTGTATTGGTGATGCAGCACCAAGGACAAGAGACAATAGCAGAAGTGATGGTTAGTAGAATCACTAAAGCATTGAATGCAGCTACGACATTTGTACCAGATATTTTTGCACTTAGAGATGTGTAGATGCCCACAGGAACTGTCAGTGGAAGACTGAGTGTAGCCCAGAACAAAGAATTGTTGGACTGATTGGTGGAAATCGGGTAACTAATTTTAGGTATGTTTGATTTTCTGGATAATATCATTACAACCTAGTCAGAGCTACTTGAAGCAAAGGGCAAGTGCATCATTTTAGAAGGACAACTCAAAACGGCTCAAGCACAAAACCAACGCTTGGCCACAGAGGTTACTAAATTAAGAGCCCATTTTACTGATCCTGCACTCCTCAACCCTGCACTAACAAGAGATGAAGTTGTTCAACAGCTTCAAGATAGGCTCAAACAAGTTGATGCAAGGATGGTGATGGTTGTCTTTGACTAGTCTATGGTTGAGGCCAAAACATATTCAGTTCAGAAGGACTTAGTTTAGATGTGTTGAGAGAATGAGATGTTGATCGTAGAAAATCATCACATGTAGAATGTTGATGTGAAAAAATAATAAATGTAAGAATTCATTCATCAACAGTAGAAGAAGCTAGCAAGGATGAACACTAAGCTTAGGAGATTGACAGCAGAGCATAGAAATCTTTCAATGGAGGAAGTCCATGCCTTACGCTAGAAATCTGCGATTGAAATTACCGCCTAGAAGAATGAGGCTCTCAAACTTGAGTGTCAAGAACCACTACAGACATTAGGTTGGTCTACAGAAAAAAGTTAACGAAAGACACATTCAGATGGCTAAGGCAAAAGTCAATGAGACACTCTAGCAACTCTAGTAGGGAAAAGAAGTATGACAACCTATCATTGATGGGATAGATGCCTACAACGAAGTAGAGACTTGCATGAAGGAGTTGCAAATAGAAGAGATGATTGAATACATGGAGCTTCCCAATCTTAGATATGCAAACCTGGTAATGGTGATTACTGGACGGCTGCAATGAGAGTTAGAAAAATAGGTGGCTAGCTTGTACTTGTTGTACAAGGAAAAGTTCAAGCATTACAAGGAGACCAAGCAAAAGCTTGAGACTACAAACACTAAACTCAAAGTTCTTAGGGTAAGATTCACTGATTAAAGATCAACTGCTGAGAACCTACCTAAAAGAATGAATGACTACTAGGAATTGCAGAATGCAATCATGGCTTTTAACATTGAATGCAAACAATTTGTGGCCTAGTTTATCAATGTCAAGGAACTGTTTTCAACAATGCCCTATCCTTGGGATGTGCCCATTCCGACCCACATTGGCAAAGATGTGTGGACCATGCACGATCCCAGGAGTAAGGAGGAGAATATGAAAAAATTATTAGATGCTTTTCATCTTCCATTGGAAGTTACGACAGCAACAGAACAATCACAACAGCCTCAACCACCATGTGCATCCAAAGTAGGAGAAGGTCCCTCAAAAACCTCAAGAGCCTCCACCTCCTGGGGCTGTTTAGACTTCTCCATCATCTTCACATCATCAAAGGAGAATGTGTTTGTCAAAGTTTGTCCTAATGTTCAATTTTGTAGTCCTAAACAACAAAAAGGTTTGTAATAATTGTATATCGGTACACTTGGGCACTTAATGTTGTTTATGTTTGTTATGTTTGTCGTATGTTTGTCATTAGTCAATAATTCCATACCTTCCCAAATTTGTAAAGAACTCGAGGACGAGTTTTCATTCAGTTGTGAGGGTATGATGAATCATAGATTGGCTGCATCGACTAGGCCCCATCGACTAAGCCTCATTAACTAGGCCCCGTTGACGCATAATTTGATATGTTGACGTGGCTCTTTCAATGTAGTATCTGCTTTTGCCTATAAATAAATGCTTAATTATCATGTTTATGGCATGTTTTGTCATAGTTGTAGTGAAAGTCTTACAATTTTATTATTTAGAAGTTAGAATAGTTTTCTATGTGCCCGCATTAGGAGTTAATTTTGTACATATCTTTATTCGAGCAGTGTTGTACTTGAGCACAGTAGTGTGTGTTGCAATAAAGATGAGCTTTTTGATAAACCTTGTAGCAGTTGAAAATAGATTAATTATTTATTTATGCATTTAACATTTTATGTGATTTCCTTTAATGCTTTAAGTAATCAAATAATTAATTAAGCTAAACTAAGCTAGATTAAGTAGCAATTAATTAAGCACATAAGTATGACCACTTCGAGCATACATTTGACACTTGGTAATCTCAGTAATGCTTAACGTTTGGTAACCTAGCAACGCTAAATGTGTTCAAGATGTGTACAACAAAGTGGGAACATATGCTTATGTTAGGATTAGTTAGGTGTAGTTAGTTAGATTAAATTAACAATTAAATTACTTCATTCCTTTCATCCTTTATTTTAAGCAACTAAAAACATAAAGCATAAAAATACTAAAAATTATACACCTTGACTACACTTAACTGTACCTTTGCATATCACAAGTGTAATTGGGAAAACAACGAATGACTATTAAGGCAAGCTCACTTTTTAGAGACTAGTGTACCGAAAGACATAAAGTCTACAGAATTTAACCAAATCACACATGAACGCTTAGTGATTTGTATGGTTGAGCGTAGGGGTACTTGTCACTCATCAAGGCATTATTATATTCCTCTATAATTCTTCTAATATATCATGATGGTTCCATGTCTTAAGGTATACCTATAGTCCAATTCTTTCAAAGGTGTTGGAACCCAAAATATTCTTTTAATAATATTTACCACCACCAAGACATACGCAAATTACTAGCACCCCTTCCCCATTACTCCCTATATATATTTTGCAAGAGCAAACACAAACTACTGGTCTATCACAAAATTCACATACAAATAACTCACAACTAATTCAAAACTATCATTAATTTTTTAGTGCTAAGCCAATAGTGAAAAAAATCCAATAAGTAGTTAAGGGTTAGTTAAACATGAAAAAGATTTTCATTAGCCTTCCATCAAAGGGTCATCACCTATAAGGTGCATGCCCGGAGTGCTACTACTCATCATGCTAAGTAAACTCTTAATAGAAAGCTAGAGATAAAGCAAAATCTAAGCTCTTATCAAAACCACCCATGATTAAATCCTAACCATGTAACTTAAGAAACAAACAACTTACCATTCTATCTATTTTGTATATTGATATATGATTCTGGTATAGCTAACAAAATCCTAACTTGTGTAAATTGACACATTCCATGCCATTCATAACAGTTGTGTGTTCAGTTTCTTCTAAATGAATCATAATAATAAAACGAAAATACCATGCCCAAACTACGACATCCGAAGGTTCAGAAACAATCGATACATTAATGATGCATCGCTCCATCCATATATGGAGCATCTCTACCAATCGCTTTTTTGCCTGAATAACGTTGGATAATTATCAATATTTTGGCTAACGAACTATTGACTTTATGAGCCTGCGTATTAATCATTGGTGCTAAATAGCAATGTTTTCAACTGAAAAACAAATGTCAAATAAGAACATTAAAGATTCCAGGTCTTCAAACGAGGACAATTTACACTGATCCCTTTCTGCTGTGAATATAGAAGATATACAGACATTTGCACTCATATCATTTTGATTTTAAATAACATAACGCAGACACGTACAAATACCTATAGGGAAGCTGAAGATAATTACCAGTGTAATATTCTGTACACATTTCTGGTGACAAACTAGGGAGAACGGATGGAAATAATTTTGAACACTATCAATGTAATTTTTTGCTGCCATGAAATCATAATTGAAATTTTATTACATCAGTATACCTTTTGGATCTATTGGATGGTACAAATATTCATGTTATGAGTGTTGAAAACATCATTAAGAAAATTACCAAGTATTCTAAGTAACATTTAAAACAAAACAACCAAATTTGTAACTATAATATTCCATCCTTTAAGAAAACAAGGTATGAACTGTTAAAAAAAACATATTAAGAATATGAAATCAAAATACACTATTTTTCTAGTACATTAGCCATTGGCCTCTCAACTGCACTTTGAATGCATTTATGATCAAGCCGGCTTTTCATATGTTACTTTATTACGGAACTCATTAATCTGACTTTGAATGCGATCAGCCGCATTAGGTTGAACAAGCATATGCGTACAGTCAAGTATCTGGATGATGAACTTATCATGATTCTTCGAAGCATTATTCAAATTAATAATAAACTCAGCCATTGGTATGTCACTGTGACAGTAATTGCAACAAAGAAAAACGGAAAAGGATTACACCTTAATGGAGATAATATACAGAGCAAATAAGCATGGAAATAATACAAAAGGTCGAAAGTGAGAAAATCAGATCCTATACAGAGCTTACCAGCTGATAAGAATGCCTTTAATTGCATTAACCATGTTGAAAACTATAGCTTGCAAAATGTAAATAGGCGTCTCCTTAGATATGTCCTGAAACAGTTAGAAAAGTAAAAGAAAATGTACGAGATAAACATATAAATGATGTACACAGACAGACATTAAAGCATAAAACAGAATACAGATTAAAAGAAAATTAAGATTATCTTGATTTGATTTTATCATAAAAACCTTAATATTTTTACTAGCATTTATTTGCTATGCATGAAAGGGCAGCAAGGAACTCTGCTATTGCTAGTCCAAAGGCCAGCTGCAAAAAGAGAGTTAGAATCAGGTTGGCAGCTAGCTGGAAAACCATGCCAAATCCCATGAATAAGTTCTTTTCCACATTTTGCAGATTCCAGGGCATACTCCAAATGCAATGTGCAACAGTTACAGAGCCTAGTTACTGCAATAAGTGAGCACAGGCTTGATAAAGCGACATCCAGAAATGATGTGCAGCATTAACACCCAGATGTTGTTGAAAGTGGTAATAAAACAAAAGGAAAATTTTACCAGAGTAATCAGGACTGCTATTTTATATGTTGCTCTGGGGCTGTAAAAAAGCAACATGAACAACAAACTAATGTGGTAGAAATGTGAATGCTAAGATGGATGTTGAATCTTACAAGAAGAGATAAATTACATACTACAGACATGGAGTAGCTCTTATTGCAGATAAGTTACAAGAAAGGCAACATAGATAGTTTGGTCATGTTGAAGGAAGATTAGATATTGAGTCATCTCTTGCAAAAGGTTGCCACATCACGGTTCAAAGAAAGATATCAAGAGCAAGACTTAAAAATACATGAAAAGAAGCAGTTGAAGATGTTATGAATAAATTGTGCTTAGAGAAAAAAATAATGCTTACTCATGGTAAAAGAAAACTCATATAGCCAACTTTGTTATTTTGGGACAAGGCTAGGATGACAATGATGAAAGGGCAGTAACGCAAGTGTTTGCTAGATGCCATGCTAATAATAATAATAATAAAATACAAGAAAAATAAGGGGAAAAAAGAACGGTCTAAAATACTTCAACATTTGGCACCAAGGTTGAAAATAATTAATGAATTTTTTTTTTGTTTTTACTTTTGGTTTTCATTTTGTACCCCAAAGCGTAGCACAAAACCTGCTATTTAAAAGGCAATGAATTATTTTCCAACTCTCATAGATGCCCATATATAATGGTAAAGAATATTTTCTTCTGTATGCTTTCCAAAAGGCTAGTGCTATTGGTAAGGATGTGTTTCATGAAATTTATTCCCCATGTACTTTTGGTTTCCAAAGGTAACATAGTTTGTCACGACATTTAAATATTCTAAAATTTATCTTTTTCACGTTACATTCATGTTGGAAGAAAAGCTATAATGTAAGATTGACCATTGGTTAAGCAATCACAAAGAACCTGTTGGTCTGACAGGGAATTAAAAGAAAAGCCGCTCAAAGGTATAGACTTCAAGGCACTTTTGAGGATTATCATGCAAGCTAGCCATTTTTTACTTTCAGGAATTTCATAACACTACACCATTGACCACTGGTATGTACAAGCTGTAAACACAAATAGCTAACCTGTGTTTTTTTGTTTATCCTGATAGAGGAGAATGTCTGAGCTCGATCATCCTGGACTGCCTTGTTTGTTTTCTGTAGGAGAGGTTCTTTAGGTTCTAATGACTTATACAAATGCCTTAAAAAATGTGAACATTAAGGATAACCCACTAGGAAGACTGATGTTTTGAAATATTGCGCATCAATTGGAAAGAAGTAAAAGAAAAAAAACATGAAAAAAATGAATTTTACTCTCATTATTTGACTATTTGGAATAAAACTCTGCAACAGAATAATCAATATGTGGAAATAGGAAAACATAAGTAAACCAGAATAACAAAATCATACATTAGAAAAATCAAATAATTTGATAAAAGACAAACTCCTGGATCCACACAAGTGTGGAATTTACTGGTACTCTCTCCAGTGAAATGTAGAAAAGCAAAAATTATCAGCAAAATGTTCCATTACTTGTTTTTACATAATCACTCTGTGATATAATCCCCGACTGCCATGATAGTGGTCTTTGTTGCAAATCCTATCCCCTTAATCATTGAAAAACAGAAAATCCTATTCCCTTAACCATGGAAAAACAGAAAGTGAGATTAGAGACACTGTGTATTCCCCTGGACCAACATTATGGGTATGAACTCCTTTACAAATTCGAAAATGCTATATAACATCACGCCTTAAAATAGGTTTATGTTTTGTCTTTCGTGCAGTTGTGTAGAACAAAAATTTGAAATTCTTTTCTTTGGCAATTCCAACAATCACATCAGCTTCTATGTACGAAGTCAACTAGCCTGTAAACTTCTAAAGACTTGCAAAAATGGCAAATGAAAAGCACAGAACTATAGAAAAAATGGCAACGTAAAACTTCAGACTGAAACACCTTCCACGAAGAAAATTCAAAAAATCAACTATTCCAAAATGCAGCTCCTAATTTAAAAGTCAATTTTCCTTCTGCTACCTAATGTATTTTTAGTAGGTTATTTTATCAAAAGCCCCAGGAAAAAAAATCATTCTAATACAACAAAGTTATCTCTAAGTCAAGCCCTCTCGTGTAATAAAGGGGCAATAAAATTACAGAGATAGTAACAGCTTGCATTCTTAATAAAAACGTAAACTGGAGCATGATTAATAAACATAAAGCATTGTAAGAACTCACGGCAACATAAATCAAAGCGTACAACGCTTTCAACAATATATTAAATCGTCAAAATCTAAAAACCCCAAATAGGAAAATTAACCAAAACTGTACGATTTCATAAATTGCCTGTTAGCAAGGTATACTTGTTATTTTCTTGCTCCTCTTCGTTCTCTGCTTGTCTTCACGGCTGCAATTTTTTTGATAATACAACAATGTAAATGAAATAGGTGGATTTACGTGATTTCAGAAGTAAAACCAACCTAAATTAGATTTTAGAGCTGAATGGCTTAAATGTTAGTAACGTGAAACGGCTAATACCATTGGGGTCGTTCTCGGGACCTTTAGAACGTCGCTTGACTTGATGGTAATAAATAAACCTTAACGCAAGCTATGACATTCAAACACAAAAACAAAGAGTGGTAAAAGGGAACATGATGAGCATGAGGAGTAGCTTATTCTACATTTCAAGGAATTGGGTTCCAAGTCTAATGCCAACACTTTTAGATTAGTTTGGACACTTGTTCAAAGCATAGGTAAATTGCTAAGAATATGCTTAGATAGATGAAAATTCAATTTTGGGCTTTTTTTAAAAGTAATATTTACCTTTAAGACATATAGTCAAATTAGAACTTTATAACTTAATATTGCCCACCAAACCCATAACTTGGAGTTACCACTAGACTAACACTTCATTATTGAATCCATAAGGTATTAAAATGGAAGTCAAACCCCAAAAATAATATTAATAATAAGCAAAAAATTCAAATACATCACATGCTTAGCAATAAGTAGAAAATATGAAAAACAATAGGGAAAGAAAAAACTTTCCAATTTTAGGATATATACTCAATTGTATAGCTTTACAAATAATGTTGTGAAAAATCAAGAGAGGAAAATTATTTATTGGTGGAAAAGATGATCCTACTTTTAACATCATTTTCAACAATTGTGTTTGAATTTAAAATAGAAGAAGGATTCAAAGTAGCAATAGAAAGTGTTGGCGGAATACCAACTTTTGTAGGAGAAGAAGGTCCATTAGAAAATGATGCACAAGTTTTTCATCATACTGTCCATTATGATTGATCTTACATCGAGAATCTTTACCATTAGCTAGAGCTCAATTCTTGACTCACATGCTTTGTAAATTTTAGTTTTTCAGTTAAGAGTATTATTTTCAAAAAAGGAAAAATTTGTCTTACAAGCCAACAAGAAACTTTTTGTAAAGCTTTAAGCAAAACATAATGATGTGTCAAATCAACATGCTCATTAGAATCAAATCTCTTTCTGGCTGTCCACGGGGTAGGGATCAAACTTGTATTTAAAAACCACAAGCCAAATATTCTAACCAAGTAGGCAATGCCTAACTAAAAATCCTTGGAAATTTTATCAAGAAAATTGACATGCCACTCGAAATCAAACCTATGATGATGAGCAGTGAAGGTACCCCTTATGCCCAACCATACGAATCACAAAGCGTTCACATGTGATTCGATCAAATTCCATGGACTCTATAGTTTCTGGTGCACTAGTCTTCTAGGAAGTGAATGAAAACTTGTCCTCGAGTTCCTTTACAAAATTGGAAAGGTATGGGATTATTGACTGACTCTTTAACAAAACAAATTGACTTGACAAAATTGAGTGCCCGAGTGTACAAATCAACAAATTACAAAAATTATTGAGTTCATGACACAAAATTGAATGCCATGACATGACTACATAAAGAAATTGGATAGCACATCCTCTGATGGCATGAAGATGGTGGAGAAGATCAGATAGTCCCAGGTGGTGGAGGCTCCTAAGATTTTGAAGGACCTTCGTGGGCTCCAGCCACGTGCGGTAGCTAAGCTGGCTATGGTTGTCATGTTGCAATTGCAACCTCTAGTGGAAGGCGAAAGACATCTAGTAATGCCTTCATCTTTTCCTCCTTGCTTCGGGGATCATTCATAGTCCATGCAACATCACTAATGTGGGTTGGAACAGGGACATCCCATAGATAAAGCATTATCAAGAACATCTCCTTTACATTGACAAACCAAGCAGCGAACTATTTACGTTTGATGTTGAACGCCTTGACTATGTTCTGTAGCTCCTAGTAGTTGTTCATCCTCTTGGCCAAGTTCTTGATAGTTGATCGTTAATCAATGAATTGTGCCTTGAGAACTTCAAGTTTAGCATTTGCCACAGTAAGCTTTTTCTTGGTGTCTTTGTGATGCTTGAACTTGGCCTCATACAAGAAGTACGAGTTGGCTACTTGTTTCTCGAGTTCAAACCATGGCTGTCTGGCAATCAACATGGCTAGATTTGCAAAATGGAGATTGGCAAGCTCCATGGACTCCATCATCTTCTCATTTTGCAACACCTTCATGTGGATTTCTACTTTGTTGTAGGTGTCTATTTTATCAATGATGGGTTGCCACAATTCTTTCCATTGCTGGAGTTGTTAGAGGGCATCATTCACTTTTGCCTTCATCAACTGAATGTGTTCTTCATTTACTTCCTTTTGTAGATTGACCTGCTCTCTATAATGATCATTAACTCTTTTAAATCTAAGAGCCTCTAATTTTCATGTAGCTACCTCGATCGCAGTTTTCTAGTGAAGCACACAGACCTCCTCCATGGAGAGATTTCTATTTTCTACTGCCAATCTCCTCAATTTTGTGTTTGTTTTGGCTAGTTGCTCCTACTGTTGATGGATGAAATCAGTTAATTGCTGCTTGTGTCCATTAACATTTCACAGGCAATGAGTTTCTGTAGTCAACTGGACATTCTCCTAGTAGGTTTGATCCAAGGCCTTCTGAATCTCATGTTGTGTGGCCTCTGCCAAGGATCAATAGAACACTACCATCTCCATTGCACTTTCAACCCCTTTCAGTTTGGTGTGAAGCTATTGCATAGCTTCATCTCTTATCAGTGCTGGGTTGAGAAATGCAAGTTTGGCAATATGGGCTCTTACTTTGACAACTTTCATAGTCGAGCATTCATTTAGCTCCTTGGCTATTTCAAGTTGCCTCTCCAATATGATGTTCTTGCCCCTTGCCTCAAGCAGCACCTACTAGGTTGTAGTAATACTGTCTAAACGGTTAAAGACATCTAGAAGTAGTTGCCTGGTTCCCACCACTCAGTCTAATAGTTCTTCATGTTGTGCTATGTTTATTTTGCCACTTATGGTCCCTACGAACGTCTACACATCTTTGAGTGTAGTGATGTTTGATGTAGATGCCGTAGGTGTGTTGAGTATTTTGACAATACGGTTAGCGATCACTTTTGCTGCAGTCTCTTGCTCCTAGTGCTGCATCATTAAAATTGTTGTCCCCTCACCCTCCTCCAAGCACATCAAGAAGGTTGCAGCATTCCTAGAGATTTCTGGAAGTGGCTGTTATTCTGCAAGAGATACTGTGACCTCTCTAGTACTCGGATTCGACCTCATGGGCAACTATGTTCTGTGGGCTGAGAAGATGGATCCACCTCCATCCATCAAACTAATTATCCAGCCCATCTCATTTAAGTGACTCATTGCTGGTTTGTACACAGATTTTTTATTTTTTATTTTTTGTTTTCCACATTTTTGATTTTACAAGTTATTTATTTTATAAATTTTTGATTTTTGATTTTCAAATTTTTAAAATTTTCCGTCATTGTTAATACCTTTGAACCTTTTTTGATTATTTTACACTTTCTTATATAGTTTACTTTGTTTTGTTTTGTTCAAGTGTGATATTTCCTCATTTTTGCTAATAAAATTGCTTTATTGCCATAGGACATAGTGCCGTTGTTGTTGTTTACTAATGATGGTTTGTGCTTAATGTTGTGATTATCGATGTCTAGTTTTTATTTTTGAATTCTAATGTCTGATGACTTTGACATGGTTTATTTTTCATGGAATAGGTAGTTGTTGGCACATTTTGGCCACTTCATGGAACAGGTTGGCATGATAAAATTGATTAAAGATTTTTGCAGTTTTCAGTACTCTCTTATTGTTAGTTGGAGAAGTGACAAGAATTCCACAAACCATTAACTATGTTTTCTCACTAAATTCATAAGGGAGCTTTTAAAAATCCATTGCAAAGCAATTTTAGATGCTGAAAGATTGGAGGAAAGGCTACTGTACTTTGTCAGAATAAACAAAATTTCAGCTTGTGGATAAAGAGAAATAACCTCTAAATTTAAAGAAGAAAGAAATGAAGAATCAAAGTAACTTCAATTGATGGTAAATTGGTCATTAGAAATTACAGTATTCTTCATGAAGCAATTTGTTCATGTGCCCTGTATATGAAGTGCAGAACAAAAAGAAGAAAAGAGAAAAAGAATAAGAGTTAAAATACAATTAGTAGTATATACAAGAATTGAGAATTGGATGCCAGAGTAATGTCTATTGATTTTCATAAAAAAAAAAACAGCAAAAGTAGAGACACTGGTAAAAAGCAATTTGTCAAACACTTTGTATATACTCTACATTTGAATCAGCAATAAAAATCGCAAAAACAAGAACAGGTTATGAGCAACAGTTTTAGAAGAAAAACAGTAAGACAAACATCAAGAATATATCAAATCTTGCCAATATTAGCACCCAAATCATACAACAGCTGTCCTTAATTCACAAATTGAATAAAAACAATTTTAAAAAGAAAAACGTATTAGGGTTTCTGGCTCGTATTTGATAGAGCACCAAGGCACGGCAAAGAGATAAACTCCAAGAAAAGAAGCAATGCACGACCGTAGCTGGCAGTAATCGCAAACATGGCAAGCAAGGGAATCATGCTGAGACTCGGGTGGCAGCAGTTCAATGAACGTGTGGCACAGATGAAGGTCTGACCGCACACATTGGCAAGGTTTCTGCAAAAATCATTGGTCCAGAGCATGATCAATCCAAATACAGAATGGTGGAGGTGCTATTTTGATTCAAACATATTGACGTAAACGAAAACATTGTTGGTGGAGTTGAGGATGCTGCTACCGCCGGAGGCCTAGTTGAAGTCTTGCAGAATGGTCCTTCCTTTCATCCATGGTGCTAAGTACGGTGGCGAGTACCTGTTCATGCCCAATCCTAGCTCATCCGCTGCCATTTAAAATATTCATAGCAATGACAATTTTTCTATCATCCAAGTAATAGCTTCAAAATTCAAATCAAATAATCTATAAAATGATACGTGAAAGTAACATATTTAAAACAAAGTATTATTATTCAAGAAGAAAAGGAATTCATGAGATAGTTATTTAAGAAAACACATGTCAACGTAGGCATAGTTTTCTCCTAACTTGTTGGGCAAGTTGTAACTTCTTTACTTGGGAAGTAAGTTACCCAAGATATTTTATAATTTCTAACTACCTATGAGATCCTATAAAAAGGCTTCAAGGCCTTAGAAGAAAAAAAAAGAAAAGGGTCTAGTCTAGCTAAAAAAAAAGAAGTCTTAAGAGAGAAGGAGGCCTTGGGAGAAAGGAAGGAGTCTCTTAGAAAAGCATTTTGTAAAAAATTGATAGAAGAAATATATTGAAGATGGCTTGCTAAAGACAACATTTTAGCCTCTTTGTCATAGTCTTGTGAGTTATATTTATTTTTTATTTTGTTTAAATTATTTAGCTAGTGGTTCGGATAGTATCATGCTTGGCAAATAATTTTGAGATTTTTAGATTGCTCTTATTGTTCTTGTTGCATGATAGAAAATTTCTATTAAAATTTTGCCATAGAAGAGCTTGTGTTAGAAAGCCTTAAGAGCATTTTAGTAGTGAATTTTATTATTGTGCAATGTATAAGAACCGCTATTGAGATTGTTGTAAGAGAGCCTCTGCATGTAGTCAAGCCGTTGAACGATTCAATAGTCAAGAGGGTTCAAAAAATCTTTGGTATTTTGATAGGACCAGAATAGCTTCTTTTATCTTTAAAGTGAATCTCCGTGGTATTTCAATCATAAATTGTCAAGTCTTTTGAAGGTTCTGTTGAATGCAATTGTTGACATCCATTATCTAGCCAAAATAGAGTCTGGTACGTGATAGTTTACACAGCAATTTTTTTTGGTAGCATAGTAGGATTGTCTTGAAGAAATTGCTTATTTGAGCCTTGGAAGTTTGAACAATTCGTAGTTATTGAATTTGGGATAGCTTTATTGCGAAGTGTTTACTCGTATCATTTTACCTTGTTTAAACATTTGAGATCTTTACACAAATCTGCTTTCTTTTTCTCTTCTTTCTATTTCCATTGAATCTCGCTCTATTTTTAGTTTTCTTATGAAACTATATCTTTCTCTAGGGAAAATTAGAAGTAGATTGGTAGAGTTGTGCTCAAATGTTTTTGCAAAACTTTATTTGTTACAAGTAGGTATTATAAGGACCGCATAGACTAGGCAATTGAACAAAATAGGAACTCTCAACAACTCACAGTACTTAGCAAAGTTGGCTGAATCTCTTTAAGATAAGTCATTTATAGCTTTACACACAACCCAATCATTTCATTTTTCACAACAGCACACACACATACTCACATTAACTACTGAGTCTATTTGGAGGTATCTGGGCCTTGGTGTTGCCAGAGACTAGCAAGCACCTAAATCCTGTTCAAGGAGACTCGTTGACGGTTGTGTCCCAAACGGTCACCAATAGTAGTGAGTCCATGTTATCCGCCCATCCAATAAACTATATGGTTTTCCTTGTTTTGGGAATTTGAGATCCCTTCCATTAAAGAAACTTGTAATCAATTGGTAACCTTGGTAGTTCTAGAATTAGGAAGGATTCAAAGGTTTGTAAAGGATGTGACTTCAAGGGGACTCAATACTCTTTGTACTCTTCTACTTGCTTGAGTGCTTGAATATTTTTCACAGACTTATTACCGGGCCATTCCAACCACTGATAGGAAGTCAAATAAAGTCTTTGCATGGTGTGGTTCCCATAAAAAAAAATTGATGGGAATTCAAAGCACACCCCTTAGACACAATACACGAATAAGTCCTTGCATGGTGTGGTTTCCATTTCAAAAAAAAAAAATGAAAATTCAAAGCGCACCCCTTGGATAAATAAATGGGCTACAAGCATTGGTTATGAGACTAGAAAGACATACACCCATGCTTGAAAGTCCACTCTAACTAAGGCTCTCTCTCCCTTTCTACTTCTCTCTTTTCTTTTCTTTATGGAATGGTGGTTGTTATGTGGAAGCACTCTTGTATCTTGTGTAGGTGAACTGGTCTTAGAGTGGTAATGCGAAGTCACTGAAAGTGGCTGGTTTTGGTTTGGACTAAGGATGGATCTTCTTAGATCATTTTAAATATAAATTCCACAAGCGACTTTTTATGACCTCAATTTGGAATTCCATTCCACCTTCTCTGTTATCCATCCATGTTGCCATAACTCACATCACTTTTAGGTTCTATGTTATGCTCTATGTCTTGGTCTGATGTGTTTGAACTCTTGGATAGATTCTTTTTGGTTGGTCCTTAACTTTTCATGACCATTAATCGATTGCGGGGCCCACAAACTCCTTAGTTGAGGTTATGCAAGGGCAACAAGGGCATGAGCCTACTATGGGAAGGACCCACTTGCATAGCTTTTGGTTTGGATAGTTAAGGTTCCTTACCTTTGACATTGCTATAGTATGATCTTTCTCATATTCCATTGTGTATTTTGCTCAGTGCTCCTTAACCTTTTATTTCATTCATCCTCCCAATCATTTTTTCTCCATTTTTCCAAATTTGTGAGCTTCAACACCCTCTTCTCATGTCTTCATACTATTCTTGGCCTTTTGAGCTTTCATTTGACCCTAATTTCATTCAAAAAATCTTTGTATTTTGCAAATTTAGCCAAAGTCAACTGTCGTCTACAGTGATCAAAAGCTGAGTTGATGATGCCTCATCAATGAGGCCTCGTTGACACAATGCAAAAATCCCATATATACCACCATGCACTTAGAATTTTTTGTCATTTTCCTCATAACACAAGGGGATTTTGGCCATTTTTCAAAGCCCAAAACCTTCCAGAGCCCTTAACTTCCCAACCGTTTATCTAAATTACTCCATTCTTTGATCCTACACTTACCGAAGATAAGCTCTTTATCATGGGGGCTGCAAACCTTAAGGTTTCTAATGAAAATTTTTCTAACTTCCCCAAAGGATTAATAAACTTATTAATATACAAGCATTAATTTTTTCAAAAGCTAACCCTTTCAACAACCTCTAGGATGATTTATTAACAATAAGACATCAATAAAATAATGATTGAAGTAATTAAATTAGCCATAATCACACCTTAGTCAAGTATAACTATCCTAAAGAGATAAAGGTATCCCAATTGCTTCATGTTACACAAAAATTGCTAACCCATGGTCTTATTGTAATTACAAATGGCACCAAGATCAAAACACCCACAGGAAGGAGAATCCTCTTAACCAAGGGAGAAACGACCCAAAACTGGAAGGGGCCAATAAGAACAAGCCCAAGAACCACCAAAGGAAACCCATGCAATGGGACCTCTTCATGAGAAGCCTGAAGTGGAATCTGTTTCATAGATTCTAGAAGAAGAAGTACCCACAGAATAATCATAGTGAGGGGAAGTGCTGGGACCCACACCAAGGCTTGAAGTCACTTTGACTTAAGCATGCCTTGACATCATTAGGTTCCAAGAGATTCAACGATCAGTTCTTCAAGAAATCAACTTCAAAAAATTCCTAGAGAAAGCACCAGCAGAAGTCAAACACAACTACAAACCTCTCCCATGTGGCCAATCATCATATCCAGTGGGGAATGGTACATGGGAGAGACATATCTCTTTTGGAATAATAGAGGGTTAGGGTCCATAGTCAAAATCAAGGATATTTAGGTATCCTACTCAGTTGAGGCTATCGCACAGGCACTAGGGTTACTTGACACTAGGACTCAATTGACAGAACTATCAACTAAAGGTGATCTTGAGGCCAAAAAGGAGTGGACTCAATGGTATTACGGGGTTGATTATAAGGAGTACGGCATGCTCACACTAGTGGAGCACATCTATTTCAAAATTGTGGCCAATCACCTTAATCCAATGGTGAGGCCAAGCAAGGTGACCATCTTTTCCACCCAAGCATGGGTTACTCTAACCAGGAGATTTCTCATTAACCTTCCACAACTCATCTATTTGGAGATTTAAAGGCACTTCAAGGAAAACGAACATGGAAGAAAAACTCTACCCTTTCCATCCCTCATCCAAAAGCTCTACGAAAGGGCAGAGATCATTCACTATTTCAACGACATAATTAGGCTTGCTCCTTTGGCCTCATGGTTTGAAATTATGAAAGAAAAGATACGAATGACAACTCAAGAAGAGAAGTAGCCCACCACCACTACCTACTCAAGAAACAATGCCAGAGGCTTGCGTAGCCATTGAGCACCTGCACAAAATCAAAGAACAACTCTTGAGTGAGCAAGAGCAGAGAGTAGGGGTGAGTAGTGTAGATCCATCTCTGTATAGATCAACAATGAGTTACCATAATGAGGTGGCTTGAACAATTAACTAGATGGAGAGGGGTGGATCAATATTCTTTGCCCAACAAACATAGTTGCCCATGAAGTCAGATCCCAACACTTGAGAGGTAACTTTGTTATTATCTCAACATCATTTGTTCCCAGAAATCTTTGGGAATGTTATCACCTTTTCAATGCATTTGGAGGAAGGTGAAGGGGCAACTGTCCTGATGATGCAACACCAAGGATAGGAGATGGTGGTTGAAGGAGTTTTTGACCATGTAGCTAAAGCACTCAATGCACCTGCGGTGTCTATACCAGACATATATACACTTCGAGATGTGTAGAAATATGTAGGTATAGTCAGTGGGAAACTGAATGCAGCCTAGCATGAAGAATTGCTAGATTGATTGATGGGGACTGGTCAACCAATTTTGGATATCTTCAATTTTTCGGAAAACATCACCACAACCTAGTCAGAGCTGCTAGACGCAAGGGGCAAGTGCATCATGTTAGAAAGGTAACTCAAAATGGCTCAAACACAAAATCAATGCTTGGCTATGGAGGTTGTCGAGTTATGTGCCCACCTTGCTAATCCTACACTCATTAGCCCAACAATAACCAAAGATGAAGCTTTCCAATAGCTTCAAGAAAGATTCAAGAAGGTTGATGAGGAGGTAGTGATGACCATCTTCAGCTACTCCATAGCAAAGGTGAAAACATATTCAATTTAGAAGGACTTGGCTTAGATGCACAAGGAGAATAAAACTCTAACCACACAGAATCATTGTCTGCATAATGTTGATGCTTAAAAGGAAAAAAATGTAAGAATTTATTCATCAATAGTAGGAGTAACTTGCTAGGTTGAACATCAAGTTAAGGAGATTGGCCGTAGAGAATTGAAATCTATTAATGAAGGAAGTTTGTGCCTTATGCTAGAAATATGCTTTTGAGAATACCACCTAGAAAAATGAAGCTTTGAAATTTGAAAAAGTTAAAAATCACTATAGAGATCAAGTTGACCTATAGAAGGAAGTTAACAAAAAGAACATCCAAATGACGAAGGCAAAAATAAATGAAGCTCTCCAATAACTCCAACAAGGAAAAGAAGTTTGGTAGCCCATCATTGATGGGATTGATGCCTATAGCAAAGCAAAGATCCGCCTAAAGGAGTTGCAAATAGAAGAAATGATAAAGTACATGCAATTGGTCAATTTCTGATATGTGAACTTGGCTATGCTAACTACTGGATGACCATGGTCAAAGTTAGAAAAACAAGTGGCTAGCTTGTATTTGTTATACAAGGCAAAATTCAAGCATCATAAATACACTAAGCAAAATCTTGAGACTATAAATGCTGAACTCAAAGTTCTCAAAGCACAATTCACAAATCAACAATCAACTACTGAGAACCTAGCCAAAAGGATGAATGATTACTAGGAGCTGAAGGATACAGTTAGAGCATTCAACATTGAAAGCAAACAATTCGCTGCCTAGTTCATCAATGTGAAGGAGATGTTTCTAGCAATCCCATGTCCTTGGGATGTGCCTATTCTGATCCACAATGGCAAAGTTGTGTGGATGGTGCATGATCCTAGAAGTAAGAAGGAGAAAATGAAAGCACTGTTGGATGCTTTCCACCTCCTACCAGAAGTTGTAGCAGTAGCAAAACAACCATAGCCACTTTGACCATCGCATGTGCGTGAAGCTGGTGAAGGTTCCTCAGAACCTCAAGAGCCATTACCACTTGGGACTATCTAATCTTCTCCATCAAACTTCACGCCATCAAGAAATATGCTATCCAATTTTGGAGAGTCATGTCATGGTGTTCAATTTTGTGTCATGAACACCACCATTTTTGTTAATGTGTTGATTCGTACACTTAGGCACTTCGTTTTTGTCAAGTTAGTCTATTTTGTTTGTGAAAGGTTAGTCAATAATTCCATACCTTCCCAGTTTTGTAAAAGAACTTGAGGATGAGCTTTCATTCAGTCGTGGGGGTATGATGAGTTGTAGTTTTATTAGTTGCATCGACGAGGCCTCGTCAACATGAGTGTGTTGACTAGGTCTCGTCTACGAGGGCTAGTTGATGGATCATATCATGCGTCGATGAGGCCCCGTTGATGCAGTGTCTACTTTTTGGCTATAAATATGCATCCACTAGCCACATTTATGGCATTGAGATTTTAGTAATGTAGCTCTTGTAGTTTGTTCATTTGAGAGTTAGAATTTTTCTCTTGAGTGCATATAGAAGGAGTCATTGAGTGTACGAATTTTTATTCGAGCATTGTTGTACTTGAGCACGACAGTGTGTGCAACAATAAAAATGAGCTTTTTGATAATCCTTGTAGCATTCTAGATAGATTAAATATTTCACTTATGCATTTAATGTTTTTAATTATTTATTAAATGTTTTCCAATAATTAAGTTAATGAAGCAATTAAGCAAGATAGATTAAACACATAAGTATGATTGCTTCGAGCGTAACAAGTATTCGCTTGGTAATCCTAGTGATGTTATTGCTTAGTACGCCCAAGAGTGCAGTGCTTGGTAACCTAGCAGTGGATACATGGGTTCAGAACATGTATGAAAATTGGGACCAAATGCTTATGTTAGGGCTAGTTAGATGCTAGTTAATTAGTTAATTTGAATTAGTTGATTTAATTACTTTTATCTCCATTTAAACACCAAACCATAACATACAAAATGATAAAAATCATATGCCTCAATTACACTTAACCATACTAGTGTACTTCACAAGTGTAATTGGGAAGGCAATGATTGACCTTAAGGCAAGGTTCACTTCCTAGAAGACTAGTGCATTGGAAACTATAAAGTTTATAGAATTTGACCAGATCATGCGTGAACGCTTTGTGATTCATATGGTTGGGCATAGGGGTATCTCATCAATCATCAGTTAATATTATATGGTTTTTAATAGAAGAAATGATGAAAGAGAATTCATATAGCTAACCCCTTGTAAGATGGGTAAGAGCAACACCATAAAATGATGCATGCATTTTACAAGTCATAGGTACATTTAAATGGTTTTGGTATATTTAATTGGTTTTAATATAATTAACTTTTTGTAAATTGTCATTACAATTTTGAATAGATACAAAAAATAATAATATATGATTTTTCTTAGGTAGAGGATCCAAGTCATTTAAACAAATTAAAAAATTTACAAAGAACCATTTTTAGGAAATAATTTTTTTAAAAAATTTAAAGTTTGGTAACCAAAGAGACTAAACAATTTCATTTATTCCAAACTTGTTTACTTTGCTTATCCTATGCATCACCCTAAATGTTAATAAGCTATATTCATTTTGTTTATTATGTTAGTTGATGAAGATTTTGTATGAAGATGTTTCCCTTGCCTTTCTAGTGCAAAATTTTGTTACTAACCATGTAATTATGGAGTTCTATCTTCTTATTCACATGTTTACTAGATTATGGTGGAATAAAGTAACTTTTTGTGCAATGCCATTGTTAAGTTTTATGATGTAGAAGATATACTTCATGTTTGGAGACATCGAAACAATATGAAGCAAACTCAGAATAGGAAAAAAATTTGGATAAATCAAGATCTTACTCAAAAGGAATATGTAGAAAGGGCTTAATAATGGAAAAAGGTTAAGGCAGCTCGTGAACAAGGTTAGGTAGCATACCAAAATACTAGCAACATGGCAATCATTACAAAGAAGCAGTATTCCAAAAATTATTTAAAAAATTTATAAGCTTTTTAAAGTATGGATTTCTTAACATTAATAGTGTAATTGCAATTAAAGTTTTTTTTATTAGTATTAAATTATTTGATAACTTTGATATTTTTGGTTTTGTTAAAACTTGGGAAGATGTTGGTTTTGTAGATTTTATAGTTCCTTGATTTATTAAATTTTTTGTAAGAAATACAAGAGTAGGGCGTAGAGGTAGACCTTTTGGTGACATTGCAGTGATGAAATCTCTTGAAAATTACGTGCTTTTAGAAAGAATTGATGATCATAAAGAATAGGTTTGACTAAAAGTCTTATACCAACATTTTATGATTCTATAGAGCTATCTCGTGATCATTTTTTTTAGTTCTTATGCGAAGATATTGTAGAATTTGTAGCAAAAGGCTTAGTATTTATTTGTGGATTTTGTAACGCAAGGATATATTTAAAGAAAACAAAAATTATTCAAGAGCAACATATTGTTGGCAATTAAGGTATTGTTGAAGATCCCAACTTGACCCAACATATTGCAAATGACACTAGTAATAAAATTGGCCAACAACTATTAAAATGGACAAAAATTCTTAATCTTTTGATTTGTAATGTACTTGCTAGGTTTCCTCAATCTTATCATTTACTTTCACAAGACCTCAAGGTAACTCTTACATTGATTTACTTTTATATTCTTATGAAGCTATTAATTTTATTAAGGAGTTGAAAGTTAGAAAAGATTTAGTCGAGTCTTACCATCATCATGTTGAGTTTTTGTTGAAAATTCCAATTGTTTCTTAGATAACAAAAAATAAGAATAGAAAAACATGTTAGTATAGACTCATCCCAGCAGTAAAAAACAAATGGGCTCTTGAAAGACGACATGAGGAGCTTGAACAAATTTTGCTTACAGCAGGTAAGCAAGTTGTACATTCACAACAATAACATGTTCAAACGACTTGGTTTGATGAGGGTTGCATGCAAGCTAGGAAAAATATTCAAAATGCAAATAAGAGTCACAAACAAAGTTTAGTTAAGGTGTATAAATGCTTGATTAGAACCAAGACAAAGAAATTTATTAGGAAACAACAATAATACTTTCCTTAAACAATTAAAAAAAACCTTAAAAAATTTGGCAATGTTTTCATCATAAAGCTTCCTCATCATTTAATTTTTCTTTTCAAGATATTTGCTTATTTTACAATAAGCTCTTTACAAGAAAACATAACAATTCTACTACTATTGTATAAAAAGCACCTCTCAAATTTACTCTTAAGGAAGTCAAAGAGGATATTGAAAGGTGATGAGACGCGGTTCGCATAGGCCGCGATATCGCGTACACGATATCGCAGCCGACGCGATATCGCATCCCCCGCGATATCGGGTACACGATATCGCATCTTTCCCTACGATATCGCATATGCGATATCGTAGTTCGCTGCCATGTCTATAAATAAGAGGCAGCTCTCCCTCATTCGGAATCCCAGTTTTAGAGTAGCGAAGCTCTAGCAGTTTGATCCCTCCAGAGTTAGATTTTTCCCGTGTCTGCCCGCAGTGTGGTGAATGTAATTGTACGGTGTCTTTATTCAAGTGTGCCATACTTGGACACGCACATGATCGGCAATAAAGATCGAGATTACTTCATCATTGTAGCATTCACTTAGTTTATTTATTTGTTATTTATTTACTATTATTTATTGCTTTCGTAGCGCGGTGTGAGTATGACTTGGCTACGAGCATCTACGGGTGTGTACGGCTAGTCAAGGAATTGGTTACTCATCGCG
>MNCI01002038.1:460257-490384 GCA_015680685.1 Gnetum montanum | reverse complement strand
GCCTTGTTGTTATGGTACTCTCATAGTTGTTCATCATGGGATGAAACAATGCGATGTCACTGTTTAGAAGGATGGACTTGGTCCTGATTTTGGAACAGTGGGTTACTGACACCTTAATCATGCTTTTCACACAGGATTCACTGTGTCCTGGGTCAGCTACCTCATGTCCCGATCTCTTCGATCCCTTTTTACACTTCGTCCCATCTCACTGTTCGTGTAATTGTAGCTTGTGTCCCGTGTAACATAAAATTTTCATCTCATTTCGGTGATATTTACATGTGTGTGTTTTGTGGAGTTAGTGCGGATTACATTTAACCCTTCTAGTGCCCACGGACACTTTAAGTGTTATTACACAAGGGCATAATAGGTTGAGACCTGCTTTGGGGAGGATCCACTTGTGTAATTTTGTTGTAATCTTCATTAATTCTCTAGCTAGAACACACAATCTCTTACCCTCAGCTTAATTTTCATAAATTTCTTTCCCATTTATTAACCCTCAAAACTTTAACATTCCAATGTACCATTATATTCCCTTTTCTTTATAATCGCCAAATTTTTAATTTTTCAATTCACACCAATATCATTCAAAGTGCCTCTCAAATTCATGTAATTACCCTTGAATATATTAATCCTTGTCAATGTCCTCACTTTACACATTAATTTCAAGAAAAATCATTAAAAATTCGGTCTTATTTAGGTGTCTCACTATAGTTTGGACGAGATATCGTGTACGCGATATCGCGTCCCACGGGATATCGCGTACACGATGTACTGTACGCGATATCGCGTCCTATTTCCCTATAAATAGGAACCCCCGCCGCAACACTTAGCTTCATTTGACACTTATGTGGGGGAAAGTTTTTGAATTTTTTCTCTTTGACTTGCGATTGAGTGACCCTTGCTTTTTCACCTATATCTCGCGCGTTGGTACTCCGATTTTAATTCCATTTGAACCTGCTTGAACTTGGAGTGTTCCGTTTAGTCATGGGGGAGAGACATTTGCCGAAAAGTGCCTAACTTTTTTGAAATTTGTCATCACCCAAAGGACATCAATTAGGGTAATTAATACTAACACTTAGACAAATTGTGCCACCAATCATATAACCTTAAGTATACTGGGAGCTTAAATTGAAATTCCACCTAAGTCATAGGACCCATTATCATAATTTTTGGGCATGATCACACAATAACATAAGATCTTTATTTAAGGCAAGTAGTAAGGTATAACTTGATTTCCTAAACAACCTTACTAACGTTGGCCCGTGTGATTGCAGATGGCCCCGAAACATTCACAGTAGAAGAGTCTTACCCAAGGTGGAGCGAAACAACCTAGGAGAGGTAGAAGGCAAGGCCCTGCTGGACAACATAATGAACAAGAGGTGCACTCATTTAGCATCCATCAAGAAGAACCTCCTACCAGACGATTCGGGTAGGCGGAAGGAGGAGCTGCTACGCCTGAACTGGGACAACAACTCACGTTGCCTCCGGAATGTGTTCAAGCTATCCACACGAAGTCGACAATTGCTTCGGTGATTGTGGAACTCAAATTTGAATCTTTTGCAGAGTTCGCTCCTGAGGCTGTTAGGGATCACCTCAAAGGGTCTCCCTTATGGCCTATCCTCTCTGAACAAGGTGCCTGGTACTTAGGAGAAACGTACCTATTCTGGCACAACAAGGAGCAAGGCACCACAGTCAACATTGGTGGTGTGACAGTGGATTTTTCTGCACAGGCAATTTCAGAAGTGTTAAACCTTCCGAATTCAGGCCCCCATGTTGCTCGGTTATCTACCCGATCAGACCTTGATGTGCAGAAGCATTGGATAGAAAAGGCTTATGGCAGAGACAAAGCTTTTGGTGAGCTGACAACGGAAGAGAGAGTTTATTTCAAAATCGAAACCTATCACCTCTTCCCCAAAAAAGGTTTGAAAAGAATATCAACGTACACGGCAAGAGGATGTGCAGTGTTGATGGGAAAGGTTAATGCTAACCTTCCTCATCTATATTTGATGGAGATCCTAAGGTGATTCGAAGAATGGAAGATAGGGAAAATGGCACTCCCTTTTCCCTGCCTTATCAGAAAACTGTGCCGTCGGGCTGCTATTCGGGGATATACAAATGAAGTTCTTCAAAAAGCCCAAAATGCTTCTTACGCTGAATTATTAAAGGTGCCAGCTCCAAGAAAGAGCATTGGCGAAGAGCTGGGACCAGATGAAGAAGATGAAGAAGAAATGGCCGGACCCCCTACAACTCAACTTGTAGGACCCAGTCAACCTCCAGCCACAGGTCCTAGCCAACAACAAGAAGCAGGACCCAGCACAGGCTAGGATCAGCCGTTGCCGCAAGACTACAGACCGTCAATGAGCCATCTGAGGACCATCGCCAAGACGGTTAGTTGGGGAAGTCGTGATGATGCCAATCTCTTCCACGTCATCGATGATGCTAGCTAGCCTACGATTTCAGTAGATCGCACATGGGATGAGTTATCAATGCAAACAGGAGGAGGGGAAAGCAGATGCTCACAACAGATCTCTGGACATACGTCATCTTTTCAAGTGTAGTTAGAGACTGGTGAAGGGGCCACTGTGGTGGTCATGCAACACCAGGATGCCGCGGGAGCTGCTGAAGTGGTCGCTGACCACATCAAAGAGTCTTTGAACGTACCTGTTGTGCCACCGGCAGATCTTTCAAGAGCACAGGATGCTCAAACTATTGTCGGAACCTCAATGACTCCTGCGGAACATGAGGATGTATTGGACAGATTGCTTCAAACAAGACAAGTTTTGATGTCCCTGTTTGACATCCCCCAGGATGTAATGGCAATTCAATTAGACCTCATTTCTACAAAGGGGAAGCTGGTCCTATCCGAAGTAAGGGCAGAGCATGCTGAAGCTGAAGTGTAGAAACTACAAGAGCAGCTCTTGGCCTTACAAGCAGCACAAAGGGATCCTTTGTGATTGGTTCCCACAGACTAGCTAGACAATTTTAAAACCGAGCAACTAACAAAATTAATTGCAGAAAACAAGAAGGTGGCAGAAGAAAAGGAGACGGCCACTTGGGATGCCTCCGCAGCAAAGGCGCAAACTCATGCACATCTTAAGGCACTCAAGGCCTTGCAAGAAGAGAATAAGCAGTTGGTTGTAGATAACCTTCGGTTGACTTCTGTGGAGAAGCAAAAGAATGTTCTCGATGAACACTTTCATCAATTGCGAGAATAATTCATTCGAGTTAACTGAGATGTGAGCCGTTTAGCCAGAGAAAATCGAACCCTCTCAATGGAGGAGGTACGCGCTATT
This sequence comes from Gnetum montanum, assembly GCA_015680685.1. Lineage (NCBI taxonomy): Eukaryota > Viridiplantae > Streptophyta > Gnetopsida > Gnetales > Gnetaceae > Gnetum > Gnetum montanum. The sequence continues at coordinate 487,091 of MNCI01002038.1, read as the reverse complement.
CGACAAAAATCAGCCATCGAAATTAGCGCGTGGCAGAATGAGGCTAAACGACATGAGAAGCTGAAGGAGCACTTCTGTGATCAGGTGGGGATGTGTAAACAAATCCTGGAGAAGGAGATCCATATGGCCAAAGCTCAAATCAACAACATAAGTGCTCAGCACACTGATTGGGGGGCCATATTGGACACTTACGCCTACGCCCACCAAGTGGAAATTAAGAACCGGGACCTGCAGATCCAGGACTTAACTGAATACATGGAGTTGGCAAACCTTCGATATGCCAACCTGGCCATGTTAACAACAGGGCGCCCGAGGTTAGAGCTCGAGCAGTAGGTAGCTTCCACCTACATCAAATATGAAGCAGAATTTGCAGAACGAAAGAAGTTGGCTGAAAAACTAGAGGTTGCAAATTCTGAACTCGCGGTGGTAAAAGAAATCTACCAAGGACAGAAAGATGTGGCAACCGACTTGGCTCGACGGCTAATAGAACTTCATGAATACAAAGACAAAGCCAGAGCCTATGAAGAGGAACGACGGGTGTTCACGGTGTGGTATGTCAAAGCCAATCAGATGTTCCCACAACTACCCTATCCGTGGGAAGTGCTGACTCCCTCAAACATCGGAGCATCAACATGGATGACACAAGACCCTCGGACTGAAGAGGAGAAGCTCCAGGCTATTCTTCAGAGTCATCAACCTTCAAAGCTTGGAGCACGTGACAAAGGAAAAGCACCCATGAAGGAGCCACTGCCACCAGGAACTACATGAGTTCCACATTTTTGTAGTTGTAGTATTTTTTCTCTGTGTTGTGTCTTCCCACACTGCGGCATTAGTCCATTTCTTTTTCCAGTTAATAATCCCATACCTATCCACTATGTAATCACTGAAGCTTGTTCTCCTTGTAACTCGAGGATGAGTTTTTATTCAGTCGTGGGGGTATGATGAGACGCAGTTCACATAGGCTGCGATATCGCGTACGCGATATCGCAGCCGACGCGATATCGCATCCCTTGCAATATTGCGTACGCGATATTGCATCTTTCCCTACGATATTGCGTACACGATATTGTAGTTCGCCGCCATGTCTATAAATAAGAGGCGGCTCTCCCTCATTCGGAATCCTAGTTTTAGAGTAGCAAAGCTCTGGCAGTTTGATCCCTCCAGAGTTAGATTTTTTCCCGTGTCTGCCTGCAGTGTGGTGAATGTAATTGTATGGTGTCTTTATTCGAGTGTGCCGTACTTGGACACGCACATGACCGACAATAAAGATCGAGATTACTTCATCATTGCAACATTCAATTAGTTTATTTATTTGTTATTTATTTAATGTTATTTATTGCTTTTGTAGCGTGGTGTGAGTACGGCTTGGCTACGAGCATCTACGGGTGTGTACGGCTAGTTAAGGAATCGGTTGCTCATCGCGATTAGTCTCTCACCCTTAAACTCCTAGAAGCAGAACGAGTANGGTAGTCATGCACGAAGTCCAAGATGTGTACGGTTGATCAAGGAATCGATTGCTCATCGCACTTAGGCTAGATTAGATTTTCTTACCCTTTTCCTCCTAGCTTAGATTAGTTAGTATTATTTTCCACTACCTTCAGGAGTAGCGTTAGAATTAGGAACACATCATACACCTCATCTAGACTAAACCATACGTGACATATGCAAAACTAGTCTAGGTGGGAAGATAGCAAACTGCGACCTAAGGCTAACTATCTAGGTGCCACAACTAGTCCATCTGCGGAGTTCAACTAGATCGCGCATGTGACACTCGTTTCGTATGGTTGAGTGTAGGGGTACCTCGCCACTCATCAAAAGGCTAGCATCTAATCAAGGATAATGTAGTTGCACCTTGACAAGTTCTTCTAGAAGAATAAGAGGCGTTTGGGAATGGACTTTATAATCATGGTAAAATTTCTCTGCTACAAATGCATCACCATCAAGTTCTTCTAGGACAATAGGAGAGTTAACCTATTTTCCCTTGTTATGGTCATGTTTGGTTTCTATGGTAGTATCTCTTTGCACTTGTGCCTTTATGGGTTGATAGGGTCTTGTCATGTGTTTGCTACAAATGCAACTACTATTATACAATAAGCACCTCTCCAATTTACTCTTAAGGAAGTCAAACATTGAAAAGCTAGCATCTAATCAAGGATAATGTAGTTGCACCTTGACAAGTTCTTCTAGATGAATAATAGGTGTTTATGAATGGACTTCATAATCATGGTAAAATTTCTCTACTACAAATGCATCACCATCAAGTTCTTCTAGGAAAATAGTAGAGTATTTTCCCTTGTTATGCTCATGTTTGGTTTCCATGGTAGTATCTCTCTTCACTTGTGCCTCTATGGGTTGATAGGATCTTGTCATGTGTTTGGTCACATGGTACCCTTATGCATACTCAAATTCATTTCCCTTGACGCTTTTTGAAGCATGGCATGTGTTGAACACTTTGGAGGCAAAATAATGTTGGCTTGTAGGTCTCTCCACCTCATCTACCCATCTTGGTGAAAGATGAATGTGAAATCAAGGTAATAAGGATTAGTTGGAGCATATGAGATTCTTGTTTGCATGGCATACTCCAATCTTCATCATCATTTGTTTTGTCATTGCCCCTTTGTAACTCTTTGGCAAGTGATAGCTTTTCCTTAAGTGTTAAAGCCATTATATATGTGTGATGCTTGATTAAGTGTGTGTGTGTTATTATGATTATTTAAAGATTATGAAGATTGACTTTATGGTTCTTCATACAACAAAATTTGTAAGATCAATTACTTAGCATACATTGACACATCCTTGACAACAGTGCCAATGATGAGTGGTGAAGCAATCCCAACACTCTACCACACAAGTCATAAGTGTTTGCAAGCAATTAGATTGTAATCTGCAGACAGATAATGTTATTATGCTAATAATTGATGTTAAGATTGTGATCCTTGTCTTCTCACCTTGAGTTAGTGAAGTCTAAGTGTATGGTCTAACTTGCACTGAGGCATATGTAATTTGACGTTGTAGGGTTCATTTTATGCCTAAGTATAACATAATGAAAATGAAGTTAAGTGCTAAATCTAAGTAATGACAAGAATGTAAATCTATTCTATCCTTTAGCAATGAGCATTTTTTCCTAGCTTACTAGACATGTTTTGGACTCATGTAACCATTATTGGGATTACCAAGTGAATTCACCGCTTTGCAAATCAAGTGAAACCATTACTAGGTTACCAAATGATTACACTTTAATGCTCAAAACTAGTCGTACTCATTTTGCTTTACTAATGAACAAGTAAAATAAAGTGCTTTGGAAATGTAAATGATTAAGTTAAGAAAACATGAAAATTATGCTAAGTAAATAAATAAAACTAAGTGGATGCTTTAATGATGTATAACAATCTCAATCTCTATTGCCATCATGAATTTCATTCAAGTACAATTCACTTGAATAAAGATTCCATTCAACTACTAAACATCACACTGCGAATATTCACTCTATTGTTAATTAAGAAATCACACTACAAAATTTTCCCTAAGAATTTGAATGAAAAGTTGTTGCTCATGTGCCCAAGTGTTAGTATTTATAGGGTTGTACACATCCCAAGTCATCATATCAACAGTGATGTAACATGGTTTACAACAAACTTTGTAAGATCAATTACTTGGCACACATTGACACATCCTTGACAACAGTGCCAATGATGAGTGGTGAAGCAATCCCAACACTCTACCACACAAGTCATAAGTGTTTGCAAGCAACTAGATTGTAATCTACAGATAGATAATGTTATTATGCTGATAATTGATGTTAAGATTGTGATCCTTGTCTTCTCACCTTGAGTTAGTGAAGTCTAAGTGTATGGTCTAACTTGCATTGAGGCATATGTAATTTGACGTTGTAGGGCTCATTTTATGCCTAAGTATAACATAATGAAAATGAAGTTAAGTGCTAAATCTAAGTAATGACAAGAATGTAAATCTATTCTATCCTCTAGCGATGAGCATTTTTTCCTAGCTCACTAGACATGTTTTGGACTCATGTAACCATTATTGGGATTACCAAGTGAATTCACCGCTTTGCAAATCAAGTGAAACCATTACTAGGTTACCAAACGATTACACTTTAATGCTCAAAACTAGTCGTACTCATTTTGCTTTACTAATGAACAAGTAAAATAAAGTGCTTTGGAAATGTAAATGATTAAGTTAAGAAAACATGAAAATTATGCTAAGTAAATAAATAAAACTAAGTGGATGCTTTAATGATGTATAACAATCTCAATCTCTATTGTCATCATGAATTGCATTCAAGTAAAATTCACTTGAATAAAGATTCCATTCAACTACTAAACATCGCACTGCGAATATTCACTCTATTGTTAATTAAGAAATCACACTGCAAAATTTTCCCTAAGAATTTGAATGAAAAGTTGTTGCTCATGTGCCCAAGTGTTAGTATTTATAGGGTTGTACACATCCCAAGTCATCATATCAACAGTGATGTAACATGGTTTACAACATCACAAAGCAACACAAATTAACTTTATCAAGGGTTAAAAAACAAATTTCTCAAAATATCATCTATCATATTGTATTGTTTGGATGTGTTGTTTGGGGATTTGTACCTAATGTTAAACTTTGGAAAGATTTTAAAATAGTACAAAAATTTTTCTTCTTAATGGGTTAAAGATGAAGATGCCAAATAACTTAATATTATTATGTGAATGTGATTTATTAATTTTAAAAGTAGAAACCTTATGACAATTCATTACATACACTCATAGCTTGCATATCTCAAGCTAAGACAAATTCTTCAAAGCAATTTTTGACAATTTGCAAGATCAAGGCTGGTATTCTAAGGGATGAAATTGTTGAAAAATAGAATACCTCTAAGGAGGATGTGCAAAATGATCATAAGACCTAGAGCCACAAATGCTAAGATTAGATGTCTAGGATCCTACTAGCCTTATATGAAAAATGACTATAGGTAAAAGGTAAAAACCTATGACACTTGCCAACAACACAACAATCTTATACATGTGCCACTAATAGAGTTACACACTAATCAAGTTACGTGGTTGTTTTAATGATGGGGAATTGACATCATTAGATGAGTAACACCCAAGTCGTTTGCAAGACATAGCTTTATTATTGTTATCACATTTGACCATTTGATGGAGCAAACTTCATTAGAAATTTTTTTAATTGTCTAGTCTGAAGTAAAAGTTAGTTTCATTTACAAATGGTAAGTTCCATGCCTATGGAATTTGTGAGACAAAAATCAAGTACTAATTTCATATGTAAATTAAAGATTTAGTGTTGATGAGAATTTCTAGAAAATGTAATGGAGAACAATAATATTGTTGAATGCTTAGAAAATTGTGAAGGTAGAAATTAGTTTATCAACTATCCAAAAGTTTGTTAATGTTCAAAGTAGTGCACAAATATGTCATTTTGTAAAAAGAAAGAAGTTAAAACAACTAAGATTAAATCTTGTGGATGAAGAATAAAAGTAACAGGAATTGTCAAGAAATGAGAATTCACTATTGACTATACATGTAAAGTTATACATTATGTAAGTAGAGACTTTGGAAATGAGACATAAAGTAACAAACAAAAATTGTGCAAAAAATGAAAACAAAAAAAGAAAAACAACTTGACTAGAAAGAGGAGGCACATAAAAATTATCAAGTAGAAATATTAAAATAAGGAAAACACTGCAAATAATATTTCTTATTCATCTCAATATGCCATTCCTAGAATAGAGTTGAGAAAGAAATTGAGAATACAAGAAATACGGTGGTTGAAATTTTTGTAATAAATGAAACAAATCAAATGTACCACATGTAAGAAAATAATTGTGTAGAAAAATTGGATTGCACAAGTAATCAAAGTAAAGAATGCAGAATCAAATGGAACTAACCTCTAGCCATTGTTGCCTTTCATTAATCTTGTTCAAATTCTTCTTTCACATTGGTGCTCTGCAACAATGGTGTATGCAACCTCCAAGCATCCGTGAAAGGAACTTGAACTGCAGTCCTGTTGTGATTTGTGGTACCTTTGTCCTCCCATTAAGAATGAATTTATAGGCCATAGAATTGGTTATCATGAGAGAAAATTTGAAAAATAAGAGACCCAAAACCCCATTCGAATGTGGATGCCACCCCAATGCCAACGAAAAAACACATTATGCCAACACGTATAAGCGTCAACGGATATGGAGGCTACTTCAATGCATAAATGTGTGTTACAATCCCCCACTTGGTCTCCATATTTAATCAAGTCTAGAATTTAAGAAATAAATGCATGAATCATGGTGATAGTTCCACTTAATGTGAGTATTATCTTCCATGTATTACAATGCATTATCTCTCAAATGTAATTCCTTATATGGTAACATAACTTTATGAATAAACTCAATGTTCATTCAAGGCCCTACCATATGTGGATTTTTTCTAATAACTATACGTGCAAACCATATGAGAAAATAGCACAACTGAATAAGAGTTTCATTAAGATTGTTAGTTGTACCTACAACAAATTACATTATGGAACCAAGTCCCATCCAAACTACATGATCCTTAAATGAATTTAGTGGCATTCCTTTTGTCAAAGGATTCGCTATCATTAATTTAGTGCTTATATGTGCAATGACCACTTTGTTTTCTTTAATGCGTTCCCTTATGGCTAGGTACTTTATGTCAATGTTTTTACTTTGACTGCCACTCTTATTATTCTTAGCCATAAAGATAGCAACTGAATTGTTACAAAACATTCTTAATGGCCTAGATATAGAATCTACAATTCTAAGATTTGTTATGAAACTCTTTAATCATATACCATGTGAAGTAGCCTCAAAACAAGAAACGAACTTTTCCTCCATTGTGGAAGTAGCAATTAAGATTTACTTTCCTCTTCTCCAAGATATAGCCCCTCTAGCTAGCATAAAAACATAATCAGATGTGGATTTCCATGAATCAACACAATCAAAAAAGTCTGAATCAGAGTAGCCAATCACCTCCAAGGAGTTAGTTCGTTTATACATAAGCATGTAGTCTTTTGTACCTTGAAGGTGCCTCATCACTTTCTTTGCAGTCCTCCAATGGTCAATACCTAGATTACTCTGATATTTACCCAACATTCCCATAGTAAATGCAACGCCAGGTCTTGTGCAGACTTGAGCATACATAAGGCTTCTAACAACTGAAGCATACATAATTTTGCTCATCTAACTCTTCTCCAAATCATTCCTAGGGCATTGGTTTAAATTGAACTTATCACCCTTCACAATGGGTGCTATACTTGGTGAACAATCTTTCATCCAAAACCTCTAGAAAAATTTATTGATATAGGTTTCTTGTGATAGTTCTAAAATACATCTAGATCTATCTCTATGGATCTAAATGCCAATGACATAAGATGCCTCACCCAGATCCTTCATCTTGAAATTCTTAGAGAGAAAATATTTCACCTCATATAGATATCCACTATTATTGGTTGCAAGAAGGATATCATCCACATATAAAACAACGAAGCAGATTTTGCTCCCATTGACCTTTTGGTATATACATTGATCCATGACGTTTTCTTCAAAACCAAATGAAGTGATGATATCATGGAATTTTAAGTACCATTAATGGGAGGCCTGTTTCAATCCATATATGGGTTTCTTGAGCTTGCATACCAATTGCTTACCATTAGTAGAGGAAAATCCTTTAGGTTATTTCATATAAGCCTCTTCCTCTAGATCAGCTTTAAGGAATGTTGTTTTCACATCCATTTGATGTAATTCAAGATAAAAATGGGCAACCAATGCCATGATAACATGAAGGGAGTTCTTCTTAGATATAGGAGAAAAGGTCTCCTTGTAATCTATTCCCTCTTTCTGAGTGAACCCAATAGCGACAAGTTTGTCCTTATATCTTTCAATGTTTCCCAATGAGTCTTTCTTAGTCTTGAAGACCCATTTGCATCCAATGGCTTTTACACCATCAAGCAACTTGACAAGATCCCAAACTCCATTAGATGACATAGAGTTCATCTCATCTTTCATAGCATCATACCACAAGTTAGATTCCTTACAACTCATGGCTTGTGAAAATTTTTTGGGATCATTTTTGGCTCCTATGTTGTAGTCAAACTCATATAGTACATCATATAGTCACTAGGAATCATTGATTGCCTTACTCTAGTAGATGTTCTTAATGTTGGTTCATCATTCTCTTGAGGATCATGATGTTCAATAGGCTATTCAATAGGTTTTGGTATCTGTTGGTCAGTTGGATCTACTACTTCTTGATCAGCAGTTTGTGGAACTTCAATGATTGGTTGTTGGTCATTATGCATTTGTGCTCTAGGCATATTGTGTACAATAATTAGTCTATCATTTGAAATAGTCGGTTGAGCATCTGTATGATCTATCTCATGAACAATGTTCCAAGATCTACTACTCCCACTAATCAAGTCATTCTCAAGAAATTTAGCATTCCTTGATTCCACAAACCTAGTAGTATGTGATGGGAAATAAAATCTATATCCCTTAGACCGTTCAACATATCTGACAGGTCTAGCTTCTTTTCTTGTGGATTATAGACTCTTACTTCAGATGGGCATCCCTAAACATGTATATGTCGCAAACTCGGTTTCCAACCTTTCCATAATTCAAATGGTTTCTTTGAGACATCCTTGGTTGGAACTCGATTTAATATATACACGACTGTCTTAAGAGCTTCAGTCTGCAATGACTTAGGAAGCTTGGAGCTGCTAAGCATACTCTACACCATGTCCAATAATATTCAGTTTAATCTTTCTGCCACACCATTCTAATCTGGAGAACCAGGAATAGTGTACTTGGCAACAATCCCATGCTCTTGAAGAAACTTAGCAAATGGACCAGGTGCTTGTCCATCATCAGTATATCTACCATAGTATCCACCACCTCTATCAGATCTCACTATCTTTATTTGCTTACTGCATTGTTTCTCTACTTCAGCCTTAAACACCTTAAAGGCATCTAAAGCTTTGCTCTTGTTATGAAGCAGGTAGAGATACATATATCATGAATAATCATCAATAAAGGTAATGAAATACTTTTGACCATATCTATCCATATCTAGACTACAAATATCTGTATGTATGATCTCTAATATGTCTGAACTCCTCTTGGCACCTTTCTTTGACATATTGGTTTGCTTTCCCTTTAGGCAATCCACAAAAGTGTCAAAGTCAGTAAAATCTAGAGTAATAAGTACTCCATCATTTACTAATCTCTTTATTCTCTTAATAGAGATATGTCCTAATCTACGATGCCACAACATAGAGGATTTGTCATTCATAACACATCTCTTAATACCAGCATGAACATACATAGAAGTATAAGAAGCTTCATTTTGTAAATTAATTTTAAAAAGACCATCTATCAATGTACCATTTCCAATAAGTTCAGATCTATAATATAAATTGAATATAATGTCTTAAAAATTAAAAAATCCCAATGATACGAGCCTTGAAATAGAAATTAAATTCCTTGAAAAACTAGGAATATAAAATGTTTTTTCCAACTCTAAAACAAAACCACTACTTAAAACTAATTTACATGTTCTGACTGCCTCCACATGTGAGCACATCTTGTTGCCTGAATAGATGCATAACTCACTTCCTACTAGCTTCCTTAGGTTTTTCACCCCCTATAAGGAATTGGCAACATGGATTGTACAACTAGAATTAATCCACCATGTGTCATGGCCAACATCAACCATATTAGATTCAAAACAAACAAGTGAGAGTTGAGTACTTTTTCTTTAAGCCATTTTTGATATTTAGAACAATCCTTCTTTATGTGCCCTTTCTTTTTGCAGCAATAAAAAAAAAAAACATCTGGATTCCTTCTTAATATTAGCTTGTGTAGGCAAGTTGACCTTCCTCTTGCCTTTGGCTTATTCTTTATTCTTTCCTTGTGTAGCTAGATGCACGCTCTCTTTCACTTCCATAGCAAGTCTTCCCTCTTCTTGCACACACATGATCATTAGTTTATTAATTGACCATTTGTCCTTATGTGTGTTATAGGAAATCTTAAAGGGTCTATACTGCAGTGGGAGCATGTTTAAGATGTAGTGCACAAAGAAAGATTTTGACATCTCAACCTCAAGTGTTTTGAGTTAAGCCGATATATCTCTCATTTGCATGATATGCTCATGCATACCACGAGTTTCAATGAGCTTTATGAATGAGAACTTCATCATCAAGGTGTTGACCAACACCTTGTTTGATGACTCAAATTGTTCATCAATGGCCTTTAACAAAGTGTGCACATTGTCATACTGTTCTAATGAACCACACATACTAGCCGAGATCTTGGTTTTTATGAACATGACATAGAGACGATTAGATCGCTCCCATTTTTCATAATTACCAATATCATCGAGACGGTTGATTGCTATAATGGCAAGTGGTTCATCCTTATGGATAGCATAATCAATGTCCATCTTGCCCAAATGAAGAAGAATTCTCTCCTTCCACATCTTATAATTATCACCCTTTAATTCATGAATGACACATTTTAAATTAGAGTAGCTTACAGGTTGTACAACTACATAATCAAACATGCTTACGTCACTAAATTTGAGGTTAAAATACTATAAGATATGTTTACCAATGTAAAACATGAAAAATATGAATCAAATGACATAAAATTGTCTGTGGCTAAATTTTAATTCAGATAGATTCATATCAATTAATCTTATTCAAATTCTTCGTTCACACCAATGCTCTACAATGATGGTGTATGCAATTTCTAAACATTTGTGAAAAGGGACTTGAACTGCAATCTTGCTATGATTTGTGGTACCTTTGTTCTCCATCAAGTACAAATTTATAGGCCATAGAATTGGTTACCATGAAAGAAAATTTGAAAAATAAGAGATCCAAAACTCCATCTAGATGTGGACACCACCCCAACCCCAATGCAAAAACATGTTATGCCAACACGTATAAGCGTCAATAGATACGAAGGCCACTTCAACGCGTAAACGTGTCACGACAATCCAAAAGAAAGAGAGGTTAATATTCTAGAATTGAACAAAATTAGGATCTCATCCTCATCCATCTACATCCACTCAGCAATTGCAAAACCTTAAAAGAAATAAAACCTTGAGAAATGAAGTCACAACATGTATTCATTAGAGAGAATTGAGCATACAGTCTCGATTATTTTAATTAGCCTGTAAAATGCCATTGCCGTATGACCGTCATTTATAGAAAGTCCATAACCTTACTCCACGAAATGCTATCCTCTCAAACTGATTTTTGGGTTACTATTGTTACGGATTGAAATTTGAAAAAATAAATATAAAAAAATCAAGTGCAGTTAGATATAGTGGGTTGAGCAGCAATGGCTACTGTTAGAACCCATTAGCATGCATCTTTGAATGTACAGGATTTTCTTGGCTCACACGGCACCAGAGCCTCAACTTGGGATTTGACGTTGCGTTTCTCAACAAAATCTCAACGTCTAACGCATCACAGATCTGCCAGATGTCGGCAAATGTTTGAAGAAAAATCCACCAATAACCAATGCCATAATTTCCAATAATCACCCACAGCACCTACACAAGAAAAAATAAGATTTCTTCACAGTTGTTGCAATGGCCATACTCTTTAGGTATGCCGAGAATGACGGCGATGGAGTTGGCCACCTTGTAAAGATCACCTCCACTTTCAAATGTCCCACCGACGTTGCTACATAGACTCATGCTAAGAGTGCATGAAGGATGGCATTGATGGTATCAAAAACATGATGAACAAATGACAACGGCACGTATTTCCCAAATGCCGAGCTCTGGGTAGGGGGACAAATGACATATGTGAATGTGACCACGAATCCGAAGATGATGGAGGCAGGAGCAACATCAACATAAGAAGGTACAACATCGTCTGCATCGAGAATGAGAGGAGTGTAATGAGACGAGCTGCAAACCCTCATGCCTACACCATGTGGCAAACAATGAACCCTTGTTCTTGCGTTTCTACAGCAGACTGGAGATAATCACGTTTTATCTTAGAAATTAAAGTTTGGGTTAGAACATAACACTATATATTTTATTATTATGGGCATGAAGTTTGAATAATTTTAGTACATGCATAAGTAGAAAGGTTATGATTTAGAAAAGGGAGATTTATAGACCTTTGTTTTTTAAGTTATATTTCTCATGAAGGTTGTATGGAAGCATAACTAAATCTCCTTGATATTTGCATTTGACATGCCACTTGTCAAATTATGACATAAATTTATTATAACTTCCTATAAAAGTTACAACTTCTCATGGAGGTTATGAATTAATTTGCTAGATATTTTTAGCTTACCTTAATATTTTATGATGATTGTAATTGCCCAAGCCACTATAAAAAGGGCTTGAAAGGTAGAGTTAAGGGGGGATTTTTGGGAAGAAGCAACTTTGAAGAATTGTTGGAGATTTCTTGTAAAGCATGGCTTGCTAAAGGCATCAATTCAACTACTTTGTTTTAATCTTGTGAGTTCATTTCTTTTTATTTTTTTAGTTACTTAGCTAATGGTTTAGATAGTATAGTGCTTGACATTTAATTTTGGGATTTTTCTAGGTTGCCTTTATAGCTCTATTTTTGCATAATATTAGACTTCTATTAAGGTTTGTCAAATAAGAGCTTATGTTGTATTTTAAAAGCATATTGAGCAATTTAATAGTAATTTTTTATAGATATTGTCTATTTGAGTTTAGGGAATGCAGAAAATTTTTAATACTTTGAGATGACTAAAATAACTTCTTTATTTATAAAGTTTATTGCCTTAATATTGCAATCTTGAAATTGTCAAATTTTTCTGGAAGTTCTATTGTTTGCAATTCTTGACCGATATTTAACTAGCCAAATAGAAGCTTGTACTTTGTTGTTTACAAAGTTTTTTAGTAGTAAATAAAAGTGTCTTTTATGAAATTTCTTGTTGAGCTTAGAGGGTTTAGATGATTTGTAATAGATTGAATTGAATAGCTTTATTACGAAGTGTTTTATCATGTCAATTTATCTTGCTTAAATGTTTGAGATCCCATACAAATCTTCTTTCTTTTCTTTTCTCTTTTTAAAGCTCATTAAATCTCAATTTATTTCTAGTTTTCTTGTTGAATTTTCTCTCTAGGGGAAATTAGGAGTAGATTGATAGAATTGTGTTTAAACATTTTTGTAAAATTTTATTTGTTACAAGTAATGTACTATAGGGACTATATAGACTATAAGAAGTATAAGAGTTCAACAATCAAAAGGAATTATAATAGGATGACAAATCCTTAGCAAGGAGCTACACAATTAGGATTTTAAAATTACCATGATATTCCTAAGGTAGTTTACAAATATTTTCTTGAACCTTTTATTCCTAGAAAAGCTTACTTGGCTGAAGAATACATTTACTTATTTGAGTTAGCTTTAGCTCATGCAAATATTCAACATCAAGATCAATCTCGTAGGTTGTTTGTAGCAATTTAAAGGGTTTGGCTTAGATTTGGTATTCAAACTTGCCAAGCAATAGTATCACAAATTGGGATGACATCAAAAGTCTTTTCTTAGCCTAGTTTGGCAATAAATTGGATCAACAATAACTGTATTGTGGGCTAGTCCAGGCTAAGCAAGAAGTTAAAGAGTCACTTAGAGATTTCAATATTAAGTTTCAACAAATTTGTCAAATTTCTCAAAGACAATATAGACCATTAGAGGAAATGCTTAGAGATACTTATCTTAAGGCTATGAAATCCAATATTTCAATTTGGTTAAGGAGAATTCCAAACCTGCTAACATTGAATGACTACTTTAGTGAAGCTATACAATTAGAAAAACAATTGAACTTGAACAATGAAGAGATTATCACAACTTTAAAAAGAGAAGAAAAAAATGATGATTTCTATGCAAGATTTTGCTCAACATAAAGCATTACTAGGACCATCTTGTATTAAGACAAAGCAAGAGTTAGAAAGCAGAGAATTTGAAAAAGGGAAATTAATGAGAGACTTATCCAACAAAATAGTGAAACTAGAAAAAGCTTTGGCATAAGCTAAAATTAAGGAAAAATAGAAAAATAGCAAATATAAGCATTAAGATGCCAAGTTGGTAGAAGAAGATGATGAAAATGATCTTGTCTAACTTCCTTGATATTGAATCAAATAATGAGCTATCTAGTGTTCATTATGCAAGCAAACCTTCTGACAATGGATATAGTGATACCTCTTCCCTATCAAGTTTTGAAGAGGATATATCATCAGATGAAGAGTGTAATAACAATAAAGAAAATGGATATAATCTAAGATCAAAAGAAAGATTAACTACTTCCAAGCCTCCAAATATCATTTCTAATTCATTTACTAAGAGAAAGGCTTTTGAACTAAGTAGAAGAGAGAAAAATAAAAGTAAAGAAGATCAAGTAGAGCAAAGTACTCAAAATCAATCTTTTAATAAATGGATGAAGAAAGTAGGCTTTTATGGAGATGAAGTATATGATTTAATTGAAGATCTTAAACATATCAAGATCAATATTAGTATATATCAATTGTTACAGATAGAGGATTAGCAAAGAAAGGCTTTAGAGTTCACTAAAGTTAAAAAAAAATAGAGAGTTGGAGAGTTAGAATTAAGCAATGTATCTAACATTTATGAGATGACAAAAGCTACCTAAGATTGTACTCCTGACAAGGAAGCTCCTCATTTTATTTTGACAATAAAATTAAAGGATAAATATCTTTACAATTTTTTGGTTGTTCTTGGAGCTACCTTCACTATTAAGGATTCAGATCCTTGCCCTATCATGGTATTAAAGAAAGTCTCCTATACAAACTTAGAAATAAATAAGAATCAAGTACAAATGGGAACAAGAAATAAAACTAAGTGAAAATACTTAAAGCAAAAAAAAAAAAAAAAAAAAAAAAAAAAAAAAAAAAAAAAAAAAATCTAAGTGTTGGAAAGGACCTATAGGCCACTAGGCACTTAATTTAAAGATACTAGAAGTCCTATTAGCACTCTTTCTAGTGCCAAAAATGTTCCTATAGAAATTTTATTTTTATTCCTACAAAGATACCTCCATGAACTAAGTATCAAGACACTTAGTGCACAGTTGTAAATGGTCTTCGGATTGATGTAACCCTCATTAAATCAATGATTATGAAATGAAGGAACACAAATCGTCCTATCAAATATAGACTTAGCTTACCACAAATGAACCAAGAATGGTAGGAAATGATGAAAAGATGAAGTTTTTTTATGTTAAAATGAGTAAGTGTTAAATCATAGGAAAAATGACCAAGTGTAGATTATTGGGAAATAAATTAAGTATAGAATAAGCTGTAAAAATTAAAATTAAAATGATGTGGAAAGTATAGGTAAAGAACATAAAATATTAAAAATACTATAGTTTTGACATGAGAGAATGGGTTTTGACATGAGAGAATGGAATTTTTATGTTAAAAAATAGCTAAATGCAAAATGATGAAAATTTGACTAAGTATAGAATACAATGTAAGAGATAGAAAAAAGTCTAAGTAGAAAATATGACCAAATGAACATAAACTAATAAAAGTAAAATGCATCAATGTGGGAAAAAGGTTACATATCCTTTCCTAAAAAATAAATTTTTATATTGATGAGTTAAAGTGTTCACCTCTTATGGAGGGTCAAACTATAAATGATGGGAGAGAAAAAACGTAAATGTGATAAAACTAATGAAAGAAGCTCGAATCTAGAGCAAAATAGAGATTGAAAGGGTGGAATTGAACCTCTTAAGGATTGGGTAATGCATGGAGAAGCTGTAGGCATAATTCAAAGTCAATTCTAGGCTAAGGTTCCTATTACTACCATAGGATTTTAAAAAATTCTAACTCTAGAAGGTAATATACAAGCTTGAAAATCCTATCTTTGGAAATGATGTAGAAGGCCTTGAAGGTGGTCAAGGAGCACATGGGTGCAATAGTGGTAGTAGGAACTTGTGCTCTTGATCTCTTGAAATTTGATGAGTGCTCTTAAATCTCAAAAATTCTGATCCAACACTTAGGATTGCTAAATTCTACTTAGGATTGCTAAAATTGAACTCAGTGTCAAGTGTAACTTGTGGTCAAATTCAGAAATAAGAAGTATGGTCTTTCATTTTTTATGTCCACCATCAATCTTGTTTTAATGTTGATTCTAACTTTTGATGTTCAACATTAGTTAGCTCTTTGATGCCCAACATCAATCACACTTACAAAAATTTTGACTTTACATCAATCACACTTAGAAAAATTTTGACATCAAAGTTTCAGCTTCAACACTTAGAAAAATTTTGATGCTAAAGTTTTAGCTCCAACACTTCAAAATTTTGATGTAGAGCGTTAGGTTCAATAGAAAAATTTTGATGCTGAAGCTTCAATTTCAACACTTAGAAGAATTTTTAACCATGCTAGATTTAACACTTAGAAAAATTTTTGAATTGTGCTAGCTCCAATACTTAGAAAAATTATGATTCCAAAGCTTTGATAATTAGAAAAATTTTGACTTGA
The DNA here is from genome assembly GCA_015680685.1 of Gnetum montanum. Lineage (NCBI taxonomy): Eukaryota > Viridiplantae > Streptophyta > Gnetopsida > Gnetales > Gnetaceae > Gnetum > Gnetum montanum. The sequence continues at coordinate 470,559 of MNCI01002038.1, read as the reverse complement.
TGGGGATCATAGAAAATTGAATTCATAAGTTAGGTTATAAACTTGGATGATTCCCAATGATCCCAAGGAGCTAAGAACATGCCTTGTAATAGTGTATCTTGGGGATTTGGTGCCTAAATCCTTGTGGAATAATATTGAAACCATTTACTTTTAATTTGAAATGAATTTAAAAAAGTAGGTACAACACAAATAATTGATAATCCTTAGACAATATGGTAAGAAATTATTTTAAATGCTTATTCAAAGGTAGTTACTTGGAATACTATTAGCCAAAATGATACCTTAAAACAACTTCCAAAAAATATAACAATGCATCAACTATGATTAGAATTGGCAACCTTATCATGATTGTGTCCTAGCTTTATGACATCATCATCATCATCATCCTAGCCTACCTTTATGACATAAGTGATCAAATTATTCATTAATTTCTATGGTCTACAAATCAAAATAAGAATTATTTTCTAGAGTTTCTTAGGATATTTGCACTACTAGTAAGAAAGATGGAGGACTTGGCCTCATTAATTATTATAAGAAAGGTGTTTGTCTCTTAATAAAATGGATTGCAAATTGCATTGATGGAGATGATGTTTTGATGATCCTTCTTAGAAATAAAATTATGCAAGAAAAAGCTAAAAATGATTATAGTTAGTCTTTCATTAAATCTCTCTATTATTTTCTTTTTCCTCATGTCATTTCTATTCTTAGTTCTTCAATGCTTATACAAATTTGAAAGGTGTAGTACATGCTTAGTAAGTATTGGAACTACAAACATATTGTAGTTTCAAAAGATATGATTAGCAAGGTCCCACTACTTGGAGTCATGGTAAGGTGCTTGTTTCTCAAGTTGTAAGACTTGGATTTGAGCTTGGGCATAACCACTCGAATGAGGTTGGGCCTTCGCTTATCCACCAACCCTCCTAGAATCTTGCCTTGGTGGAATGAGCATTGAGCCTTTGGGTGATGATCCTTTATGGTTCATTAGAAGATATCATTAAGCAAAGTTGTTCATAGTGAATTCCTTTTAATTAAGGAACTTGGGCTACTCATTCATCTAGATTGTACACCACTTTGGAGAAAATTAGGAATTACTACAATTTTATGTTTATGTATTTATGATTGATAGATGACATGGAAGGAACCTTCTAGCCTCTATGGTTTGAATTGAATGAGAAGAAAAACTTTTAAAAATTTAATTTTTGTTCTTGATAATTTATTTAAAGTTGACAATAGTTTGCATAAAGATTTTCTAGATATTCTTTAGCATGATGACAAATATGTTTTTCCTTTCAACTATAGGGTTGCATATGAGATAATTATCAAGAATGGTCTAAATCATAACAATTATAATAAGATTTGGAGAATGCAATTACCACAACACTTTTTGATAAGAAAAATGAAAGATATTTGAAAATTTTTCACTTATATCAAAATTTGAATTTTTATGATGTTTAATAGATTAAGGTCATTCTATTTAAAGCATCAATGATATTATTCTTAGTGATCAATCTGCTCTGTTTACTTCATTTCTTTGTATTTAAAATTTTATTTAGTTGTTTGTTTTTAATTTTATTTAGAAACTTCAATGCACAATTATTTTCTCTATTTAGGAGCTAAATATCAGATTCCCAAAGATATTTAGTTATAGCTTTAGGCAAGAAAGCTTCAATTGAATGTTGAACAATTAATTTGTTTATTATAATATCAATTCTTTTTTGTTTTATGGGATCAAGTTGGTAAAGCTATCAACTTATATAGCAATTTTTTTCTTATTTTTTAGTATTACATCTATTTTTCTTTGAAGAGATTATTTTTCTCCTCTATACATGAAATCATTTACTAAGAAGTGAAAATTTATGCAAGCACTTATAAATAAAGATAAGGCCTAATCATTTTCTTATCCTAGAGGGTAGATTTTTCAAGATTGGTTATAAGGATGAAAATCTTAAAATACATCCCAAAACCATTGGGTTTTTTCTTTAGACTTTCTCTTAGATGTTGATGATTAGATGTAATCTTGGAATTTTTTAAATTTTGGCCAAAGAAATCAACTAATAGTTGGAGGTTGTCACAAAAAATAAATAATTATCATCATAAATCTAGGCTAGACATTAACATATTTATATGAGTTATTATGGTTATGTATTGGCTATACTCTATCATGAAAAATAAATAATTCGTGTTATAACAGTTAGCTAAGTGATGAACTTTTTCATGGAAATTATTATAAAAGGACATACACTAGTTTTGATTATTTTTTTTCAACATGAGACGTAATTCTAAATGAATTAATTCTAATATCCCATTGATAAGAAAAAGAAAAAGATTCTCTTGGAAAAATATATATTATAATTATATAGCTATATTAGTTATTATAAAGTTTTATACTTGAGTAGACAAACCTAAAAATAGAAAGTTTTCCTACTTAGTATTAAGTTTATGATGTACTTTGAATTTTCTTTGTTCATCATTAATATTTTTTTGGGGTCTAACACCCCTTCCCCACCCCTTATTATTCATTAGGTTCAACATCCCTAATCATATTAGCTTTGTTTTACCATTATCATAAGTTTGCTTTCATCATCACATAGGGGCTGAGAAGGATATGGGAGAGTTGGGTGTTAGAACTTAAAAGACTAACTATAAATATATCCCAAGACATATAGCCAACATAGTACTTTTAAAAGAATTATAGAGGAGTATAATGGTGCCTCAAGTAACAATAAGATATTAGCCTATCACTCTATGACTTTCTAAAAATCTTGAAAATAATCATGTAAGTGACAACTTTTCATCCTTCAAAGCATCATGTCATATACTAAACAAGTCAAATAAGTTATTGTAATATTCATCACTTGATCTCCTTAGGCTAAAGATTATCATCCTGCAAGAATGATATGACTTTTAGTTTTAGTATTCATTCCTCTTATCTCTACTATTAGAAGAGATATTTTTTGAAAAGACTTTACCTTCTAAGTTGAAAGGATGTTGGTTAAGCTATCCAGACAAGAGAGAAGATGAAATGAAAAAACATAATATGACAATAGAAAAGATGAAACTAGGGGACTTCATTTTTCACATTATGCATGTTTGTCTCTATGAAGCCCTCATGTGTATGTGCATTTCCTATTGTTCAAGGTTCTAGAGGTGCACTTGAAGGAGGTGGGATTTGTGAAGAAGATAGGAGTTTTGTGTAGGTAGTAGAACAAGTTCATATATTGGTAGGAAATCTTGAAGTTAAAGATAAACCAGAAAACATTATTTCTCCAAGACATTAGAAAGATTGTAGTTATCGTTCCAAAGGGAAAGCCCCTAAACACCATCATGCACATATGGACAAACATTGAGATGCTATCTTATCCACTAGAAGGGAAGAGATGATTGACATGGTTGGACATAGTAGCCCACTAAGGGAGTTTTGTCTACATGAGTGTAATGATAATTCTTTGGAGAAGCACCACTTGACACCACTCTTGAGTCCAAAAGTGGCCAAATATTCCAAAGTAGATCTAAGATGGACTATACCTTAATGAATACAATAACTATGAGCACAACATAAGTGCATATAACATGTTAGTCCAATGGCTAAAAGTGTAGTAAATATGCCATCATAAATCATACATGTGATAAGACTAACACGATGGACACACCTGTATGTGAAGACATCTACATAATCACAAAAGTGACTAAATCAACATAATGCACACAATGTACTCGAGAGCACTAGCACATACTCATGATACCATTCACTTAAAGGAGCTAAGATACATTCTTTCACAAGCCTACATATCCTTGTGATGTAATACATGAAGGAATTAGGGGCATGTAGTTCTTTGGTGATGATTGTGATGGCATGAAACCTATAAGGATGTCCACACCCCTCTAGCTCCCATTTTGAAGGAAAACAACCTTTGATCCACCAACAAGGCATGTTTTTCTACACTCTCACCTGCTTGAAAGAAGCAACATCCTTAGAGATAAAGTCTTTTTTTGTGTGATTTTTCCAAATGTTGAGAGACCAATAATGTTGTATATATAATTGTTTCATCCATCTACAAGTTCAAAATTGGGCATCTTGGATTTGGTTATTTCAATGATCTTGTGTCTTCCATACATAATGCATTTGGTAATTGTGTGATTCAGGAAAATAGTATGTATGTTGAAATTCACTTTTGAGCTCTTCTCCCTCATTGATCTAACATTGGTAATTACAAGTTTCCTTCTTGAAGTGGATGATTCATATTTACAATTAAGAACATAAAGATTAAATTGAAAAATAGCAAATCAAGGTATGGATGTTAGTGATTAGATTCCTACTTGCTAGCCAACATAGAAAGAAATGATTTGAATCATTCAAGTTGACCTTCTTTTCTTGCTTAGCTATTGAATCCCCACCTAAGGGCTTAGTTAAGTGCTTCATCTCTTCTCTTCTTTTTTCCTTAGAGTGGGAAAGAGGCTATAGTACTATGGAAAATAATGATACTTTTTAGTAGACATAAATGAAATCTTATTTAATGCGTTCTTAGCCTTGTAGTAATTCTTTTAATACTAAAGGTGCTAGTAAACTCTCAATATTTAAAGTGAATTTCTCTTTAGAAAAAAAAGAAGAAGAAATTTTTAGTAGGGACTAGTAGTGGAAATATTGATGTAGATGGATTTAACTTAGTGTAATACAAAAAGAAGTGGCCTATAGATACTGCTTTCAATTTAATAACCTAAAAGGTATTTTCTTCTCTCTCTACTTCTATCACTATTTCAAATGTTTTTTTTACTGGATAATGCCTTTTCAACTATTAGCAACATTGATTGTGGGACAAATTTTGATCTTAAGAAATTAAGGATGGGAGTCTTCTCTATACATCTCAATGTTAGTTTTATGTTTAGGATCTTTTTAATAGGTCTCAAGCAAAGATTATTATGTAGTATCTTTCAAATTGACATTTATATCTAAATTTTATTTTCCTTGAGAAATTAAGGTTTCCATACATGATATTAATTTTGTTAGTAAATGTATTTTAAAGAAATATATTTTTTTCTACTATTCATGAAGTTAATAAAATAGGTGTTGTAATTCTTTTTAACAAAAATTGGACTGGAAAAGTTTTGAATTTTGGCTTTGACAACCTTAAAAGAGCTATTTGGATTACTTATCATAGTGAAAAATGAGAAGTGGACTCTGTAATATTTATGATCCTAATAATTTGAAATATTGTTCAAAGGTTTGAAAATATCTTCTATCTCTCCCTAAAGTTTCTTGGATTATTGGTGGTGATTTCAATATAGTTGAAGGTCATTTAGGTAAGCTTGGTGATCTTTCTCCTAATATGTCTTCTTAAGAAAAAGAAGTTTGGTGTAATTTTAAAGAAAAATATTTTCTTTTTGATTTTATGTATTTATTCCCACATTAATGAAAATTATTATATTTTGTGTAATTATCAACAATGAAATGATATAATTATTTATCGACTTGATAGAATTTACATCTCTAATATTTCATTTTGGAAGCCTACAAGGAAAGTAAAAGTGCAAAAAAATGCTACTTTGTTAGATCATTTTTCTATTAGTATTTTTATCTCTATAGTTAATTATTCCTTCTTTTGAAATTATGAAATTTTCCATATGAATGCTAATACATTCATAGGATCCAATGGAAAAAATATTTTCAAGTCTTTATGGAAGTTTTTTTTTTAAAAAAAAGGCTACTAGTGATATTGGTTGGATTGATTAGTGGCAATAAACTACTTGTAGAGTCAAAAATTATGCTAGATGGTTTGGAGAGCAATTTTCAAAGCATAAGTATCAAGTTCAATAAGACCTTGTAGAATTTGTCAAATAAATGCAAATTATTAGAGATCAAAATCTCTTTGATTTTGAAACTTAGAAAGTATTGGCTAAAGCTCATTATGCTAAATAATGTTCAAATGCTTTTAAAGCCAAAAGTGCTTTCACTAAAAGTTGCATGGGTTGTCTAAAAATTGAAGATGAACCTTGTAAGGAGTTTTTGAAATTTCTGAAAGGAAAGGGTCAAGTACCTAAACCAAAATCACTTTATATAAATGATTTTGTCATTGCAGATCCTAATACTATTAATAATTTTTTGGTGAATCATTTTTCTTTTCTTTTTTCTTTTGAAGGTCTTAGTAAGGAATCCTTCTAGGCCTCTAGTATGCATATTTCTCATTTTATAATAGAAGTACATCAAATTTTTCTTTAAGTAGAAATTATGGTAGAAAAAATCAAACCAATGGCTAAAAGATTATCTCTTTCATGTTTTTTAAGAAGTAGTATGACATTGTTGAAGATTATCTCTTTCATGTTTTTCAAAAATCCATTCAAAAGTTTCTCTAGGTAAAAATATTAATAAAGGTGTGATTTCTTTTCTTCCTAAGAATGGGGATCTTCAACATATTGGTAATTGAAGGCCTATTACTCTTCTTAACAATACTTATAAAATTCNAATTGAAGGCCTATTACTCTTCTTAACAATACTTATAAAATTTTAGGTAAATGCATGGCTTGCCAAATTTAGAAGATTATTGAAGATATAATTAGACTTGAGTAGATTTCTTTTGTTCAAGGTAGACATATCTTAAGTAATGTTATTGAATCTTAAAGGGAATGTAGTGGATGTCATGTTCCCATTCTCGAATGGAGTCATTTTGTAACAAAGATGGTTTTGATTCGTAACAAATGATGTAATTATTATAATAAAACTTGAAAAGGAAAGTGATAATAAGATCTAAAAGGACATGTTATAAAAACAAGCATGTATCTTGAGATAACCTTGGAATGTTTGATCTAAAGTATTTATACTTGGTAATTACAAGTTATGCTAACATGGAGTTGTGGAACCAACAACGATGAGTAATAGGTGTTGGGTGAAGTGGGATAGGAAGGTGAATGGCCATCCCTTCTAGCTAGGTTTAGGCCTAATCATGATCGTAGTGCTAGATTGCTTTTAAGGGATAGATACTAAAGGAAGATAACCTTAAGGAACCCTTAGAGCATGACCCATATACACTATTTTCACATTAATAAAGCATTCTTTGCATTTTCTTCCATATTTTCCCTATCACATTCATCATGCATAATGTCAAATGTTACACATATTTAATGTTTATCATGACATCTAGGAACGAGATGTTACAGCAGGTTTCAAATACTAACCAGGACATTGCTTTTATTAAGTTGGTTATGTTAAAGCTTATGACAATATTGAATGAATTTTATTATTTCTTATCTTTATAAACTAGGATTTGGTGATTATTTTATTCATCTTGTTTGTACCTTGCTCACTAATGCTAATACTCAAGTTGCTACTAATTTTCAATTGAATTCGTTCTTTCTCTTTAATAGTCAATTTTTTGAGGTTGTACTCTTGCTCCTTATCTTTTTATTATTGTTGTAGACTTTCTTTCACATAATTTGCATTATGATCTACAAAGGAATATCATTAAGGAAATTTCATTTGATGATCAAGGTATGTAATTGCATAACATGCACTTTGCAAATGATTCTTTTTTTATGATAAATAATTCTTTGTAACATTTTAATACTTTGTTAGCTAGAATGGATGATTACTGCATTTTATTTGGCTTTTGTATCAATTGACAAAAACCTGCTATTTATTGTAATAGCAATATTAATGAATGGGTTACTCTCAAATCTTGAATAACTATTTCTTTAAAAAAATTTAGGAATATATATTTTTTGTTTGAGCCTAATATTCCTATTTTGTGGAATTATGTGGTTGATAAAATGGAAAAGAAGATTGATAAATAGAAAGAAAGAAAAAACTCACCCTTGGTGACAAAGTTTTAATTATTAAGCAAATGCTTCAATCAACTCATGTTTATTACTATAATTTTTGGAGTTCTTCTAAAACTTCTTATGATAGAATTGATCGTATGATCCACCAATTTCTTTGGTTTGCTAAGCAACATAGAAAAGGCTTTTCTAGAGGTGCTTGGGATATTTGCACTAGTAGTAAGAAAGATGGAGAAGTTGGTCTCATTAGTTGTTATAACCACGAAATTTCTCTTGTCATAAAATGAATTACAAATTGCATTAATAAAGATGACATTTAGATGCTTCTTTTAAGAAATAGAATTATGCAAGAAAAACCTAAGAATGATAATAGTTGGTCTTATCATAACTTTTTTCACTACCTTCTTTTTCATTTAGACATTTTTATTTTTGGTGTCTTAATTCTTAACTAAATTTGGAAGACATGATGCAAACTTAGTAAATATTGGAATTACAATCATATTACAATTTTAAAATACCTGCTTAAGAAAATTAGCCCATGATGGCTTTCTATTCATGAAGAAGCTTGGGCTACTAATTCATTTAGATTATGTACCACCTAGAAAAAATTCGGTACCATAGCAGTTTCTTATCTATTTATGCATGATAAATGGATTACATGAAATTTAGCTTCCAACATTTATGATTTGAATAGTGATAGAAAAATGAATTTTAAAAATTTAATTTCTAATATTAAGAATTTATTTAAAGTTGACAAAAGTTTGCATCAAGCTTTTCTAGATATTTTTTTTAAAGGATGACAAATCTATTTTTCCTTTTAATTCAAATGTTTCTTATGAGATTATTATAAAAAATGATCTTATTAATAAAAAATTGAATAAGGTCCTAATAATACAATTATCATTGTACTTTTAAATGAGGAAAATGAAAGATATTTAAAGAGCTCATACATAAAATTTGTATTTTTTTCATAGTAACTTATATATCAAGGTCTTTCTATCAACATTCATCTTAAACATATGAAAAATGTTTTACCTCAATGTCCTATTTGTAGAAGTGAAGACTCATTTTCTCATGTTTTTTAGTGCCCTATTACTCAACATGATTGGAAATGAACATCTAGAATTTGTAACAACTTTCAACCAAGCATCAATGAAGTTATTCTTGGTGATTAGCGTGCTTTGCCTAGTTCCTTTCTTTGCATTTGAAAATGTCTTCGACCACTTATTCTCTACTCTATTTGGAAGCTTGTGTAGTTATTTTTCAATAGCAAGAGCATAATCATGACCTTTCTTCAAGAGTTTCTACCATAATCTCAAAGATGTCACTTTTCAATTACAACTTCAAGAAAAAAAAGCTCTAAGTGAAATATAAATAATTAATTCATTTTATATAATATTAGTTTCTTTTTATTTAAGGGGGGGGGGTGTCGGACCCCAAAAAGAGAATTTTATTAATTAAATAAGATTAAGTACATGATCTACATTTGAGCATATTAATGGATAAATAGGGAGAAGAACAATGACAAATGTAGATGATGAATGAAAACATCTTGAAACTTAATCCTTCTTAGGGAGTGGGAGTACATTCCAAAGAGCAACCTAATGCTGGGAATCCAAAACCAGGAGAACAACAAAGAGCTCAAAATGCTCAAAATTATGATAACACACTCCGATGTAGCAGATCGAGATTGGGAGGAGTGCACGAGTTGGTGTATCTGCTCCAAGGCTGCAAACAATAAAACAACTGATTAGTATCCAACTTTAACTTAGAAGTACAAGATAAAATTTGGAAATGCACAAGGCGAAGAATTTGAGATTTTTCCATAATATTTAAATGGTTAGAGTTGGACGAATTAGTGTTCTGAAAAAGAGCAGTGCATTTGCGCTTCCATATATAGTAAAGAACGAGGGGCCTAATAACTTTCCAAAGAAACTGAAGGTCAATAGAGGGGTGTGGCCAAAAAGCCGAATAAAATATCCTCCTGGGAAAACATACACAAAGGAAAAACTTTAGAAACCCACTCCCATGAAGACTGAGTGAAAGGGCAATGCCAGAAAACATGGACAAAATCTTCAAGACCTCCATAGAGAAGGCAATTAGGGTTTGAAATCCCAAGGTATTCACAACGTTTGCTGATAGGCAGGCCTTGATGCAAGAGGCACCAAAGAAATTGTTTAATTTTTGGAAGAGTCGGAAGGCTCCAAACTCTTGAAAAGAGAGAGAGCCAAAACTGTTCAGACTCATCTTTGTGCCATGATCGATTGCAGCAATTAACAATCAAAGAGGAATCATGTAACAGCTGAAAAGGCACATGTGGTTTATAGGGTAGAAGGTTCGATCCATTAGTCCATTGAAGACCATGGAAGAGACTAGGAACCGAAGCATCCAAATGCAAATACTGATGAATGAAGTGATAAAGTCTATCAAGGAAATGGTGCATAATTCTGGAAGCCCCATATAAGTTTTCGAACATATCCCAAGTAATCCATTGATTGGTGAGACGAAGACAGCTAAGGGAAATAACTCCCTTTT
>MNCI01002038.1:416995-454907 GCA_015680685.1 Gnetum montanum | reverse complement strand
TTTGATGCACTTCCCTCACATGTAATTGTTCATATAAATGAGACCTAAATATTTAAAGGAATCTATTATTTGCACATTGGTACCTCCAAAATAGAAGTTATAATAGTTATTTCTTATATCTTGAATTATGTATTTAGTTTTATCTACATTCACTTGAAGACTAAATGAATGATAATAATTTTATATAATTTGCAACATAATTTGCATACTTTTGTAGTAGTAGAGATCAAGGTAACATCATTTGCATATAAAAGAAGATTCACTGCTTGGAATCCAATAAAGATAGTAAAGAGAGATGGAGAAAGTGAAATTTTTTCTGTGAATTGATGTCTATAATTTCAATAATTACTTCCTCATATAATCTTTGAGTTGTTGTAATAAAATATGAGGGAAGGCCAATTTTTTACAAGTGCAACCATAATTTTGTATGAATCATCAAATCATATGCTTAAAAATTAAAAAAAAAATTAGTAGGCATTTTTACAAACTCCATGTAGTGTCTAGGAGTGACTAAGTGATCAATAGTAGAGTGATTTTGTTTGAAACGTACTTGACATCTTGCTCTAATCTAGTTACCTTTAACCTAAGAATTGATTCTATTTTCTAGTAGAGTGGCTAGCAACTTAGCAAAAATATTACTCATAATAATCATTTGATAATTATTCAAATTATTTTTATCTCCTATTTTATATAACAATATAGTTTTAGTAGTTTTTCAATGTTGATTTAATCCTTACTCCACTAATGAATTTAAGTTATGCTAAATTTCTCTATGAATAGCAGATCTTATTCACTTTAATAATTTTGTAGATAAACCATCTAAATCTATATCTTTGCCAAATGCTAGCTTTTTAATACACTCTATAAATTCCTTAAGAGTAAATTGGAGAGGTGATTTCTATACAATAGTAGTAGAATTATCATCTTGTCTTGTAAATAGCTTATTGTAAAATGAGCAAATATCTTGAAAAGAAAAATTAAATAATAAAGAGGCTTTATAATGAAAACATTGTCAAAACCATCTAGGTTTCTTTTTAATGGTGTCAGCAAATTATTGCTACTGTTCCTTGATAAATTTCCTTCTCTTAGTTCTAATCAAGCATTTATATGTCTAACTAAACTTTGTCTATGGCTCTTATTTGCATTCTTAATATTCTATCTAGCTTGCATACAATCCTCATGAAACCAAGTCTTCTGAGCATCTTGTTGTTGTGAATGCACAACTTACTTAGCTGTCATAAGTAAAATTTATTCAAGTTTTTTATGTCATCTTTCAAAAGCCCATTTGTTATGTACTACATTCATATATATTTTTTGGAATGCTAGGATGAGTCTGTATTGATATTTTTTCTATTCTTATTTTTTTGTTATTTAAGAAACAATTAGAATTTGTAATAAAAACTTAACATAACAATGGAAAGACCTCACTAAATCTTCTTCAAATTTCAACTCTTTAATAAAATGAATATCTTCATAAAAACATAAAACTAAATCAATGTAAGAGTTATCTTGAGGTCTCATGAAAGTAAATGATGAAGATTAAGGAAATCTAGCAAGTCCATTGCAAATCAAAAGAACAAAAATTTTTGTCCATTCTAATAGTTTTTGGTCCATCTTATTAATAGTTCCATCTACAGAATGTCGAGTCCAATTGTGATCTTTAACAATGTCTAAACTAATAGCATTATGTTACCATTGAATTATTTTTATTTTTTGTAAACCTACCCTTACATTAAAATCTCCATAAATAAATACTGAACCTTTTGTTGTAAATTCTACAATATGTCTGCCTAAGAACTAAAAAGGATGACCATGAGAAAACTCTATAGAATCATATAATGTAGCATCTCTAGGATCAAAATAGCATACACCAAGGAAAGCAGAACCATGTTGACATAAGATTTTTAGCCAAACATATTATTTATGATCATTAATTCTTTCTAAAAGCACATAATTTTCAAGATATTTCCTCACTAACATTGTAATTCTCCTACAAGGTTTGCCTCTCATCCTACTAATGTGTTTCTTGCAACATATTTAATAAATCTAGAAACTACAAAATCTATAGAACCAACATTTTCCGAAGATTCAACAAACCAATATTGAAGTTATCAAAGAAGGTAATACTATTCAAAGAAACAACTTTATTTGCAATTTTACCATCAATGTTAAGAAATCCACACCTTAAAGTGCCTACACATTTTTAAAATAATTTTTGGAATACTACTTATTTGTATTGACTAACACATTGCTAGCATTTAGGTATGTTATAAAACCCTATTTACAAGTGACTTAACCTTTTTACATTATTCAACCATTTTTGCAAGTTCCTTTCAAGTAAGATCCTGATTTATCCAAATGTTTTTGCCATTCTCAATTTGCTTTATGTGGCTTCAATTTCTTCAAACATGCACTCTATCTTCTACATCATGAAACTTAATAATTACATATTGGGGCTTTTCACATTATTCACTTCGAATCCTAAAAACTTTATGAAATTTTGGAGAAGCTATATGCATATCATTTATAGGTTTTCCAACTTTCTTAAATAAAGTGTTATCTATTTCACCCTCTATCTCTAGGATACCTATAAAACATAAAATTTTCTTTTGCCCTTTTACCATCTTGCTATTTCAAATCTTTTGTGATTGTAGATCCCATCTTTGCTTCTATTCTTTAAAGATAAGATTTATTTTTATTTTCCTCCACCTTGGTTTCAAGTTCTGCTAATTTCAATAAAATTTGTTCATTCTCCTTTGGAGCAATATTAGTCTTCTTTTTTCTTTCAATCTTTTCTTTGAGGGTTGATACCCTTAAAAGAATTTCTTTATTTTGCTCATGAATTTCACTAGAAATGCCATTTTTCTAACAATATACTTCCATTATGCAATTAAAATTTCTTTGAGAGCAATTGTATTTATAGATTTTTTGTGTGTGCCTTGTGATGATGCCATGATAAAATTTTCAAATTTCCTTGGTAGATGTCTCAATCTCTTCCATAAAAAATTGGGACTTGGAATTGAACCCATAACCTTGCATTTCAAAACCTAAAGTTTTTACACTCTTCTAGTTAGCTACCACATCAACTTTATTTTAGTATAAGAAACCCTTTAGTAAGAAGTGAAAACTCATGAAGGCACTTCTAAATAAGGGTAAGGCCTAATCCTTTTTCTATCCCAAAGCCAAGGCTTTTTAAAATTGGTTGAGACATCCCCAATACCATTAAGCTTTTATTTAGGAGGATGTTAGAACCCTAAAATAATTGTAATATAAGTATACCCCATGATATATAACTTAGCATTACCCACCAAAATCAAACCCATGACTTGGAGCTTCCAAATCAATAGTCTTACCACTAGGCTAATACCTCATCATTTGGGCTTTTTCTTTAAACTTTCTCTTTGATGATTTAATGTACTTTGATTTTTTTAATATTATTATTCATTTCTTTGGGGTTTGACACCCTCCCTAGTGGTAAAACTCTTGATTTGAAAGCTTCAAGTCATATAAATTTCTAATTGAAAAATGAGGTGTTAGCCTTATGGAAAGACTCTTGATCTAAAAGTTCCAAAAATGAGGTTTTAGTCTAATTATTTTGGGGTTTCAACAGCTTATAAAGTTCTAATTATACTATAAAGTTCTAATTATACTATATATCTTAGAGTGTATCTATATTACAATTATTTTAGGATTCCAATACAATGATGCCTTAAGTGTGACTTGAACTAGCAACATCTTGCTTAACAAGATAGTGAGCTAACCACTTGAGCTTTTTCATTTTGAGTAGAGGTAAGAGTATTGGCTTGATGACCCAGGTCACAGATTCAACTCCACTAGGCAACATTGAGTTATAAATTATATAATAATTCTATAAAAGAAATTCTAAAACTAGCCCAATAGATCCAAGGGGTCATAAGTACAAAAATATGAATTTTAGTTTCAATATTACAAATCTTAGGGGTGTTGGAATTATAGTAAATTTTAACAATATTTACACCAAAGATATATAGTTAAATTAGAACCTTATAACACTAGGCTAACATCTCATTATTACTTACTAATCTTAGTTAACCCTATTAAAAATTTTCCAATGAGGATATAATTTATTTAGTGAGGTGGATTTGGTGTTTTTTTAGCAAATCTAATTTTTTTAGATATGATATTTCTCTAGTTAATTTAATTTTTTAGTCAATATGATATTTCTCCAACAAATTTAATTTAATTTTTTTTCTCTTCAATTTTTCTTTAGTGGATCTAATTTCTCTAGAAACATCCAATGAAGGATTCTATATTACTCCAAACGTCTTCAACCAATGTTGAAATTTCTACTTCTTTATTGTTAATTTTAAAAATGAAGATTTACAAGCTAGTAAGAAAACATTTGTGACACCTTCTTCTAGTAATGTTAATGTAACTAGGACACCTAATTTTATTTTTCCCAATGATGTATATGAGTCATTGGTTGCTAATATTTCATCACAATATATGTTCATAAAAATTTTAGATTACCTACCTCATAATCAAACTTTCGTTTTATAGTTAAATGATATAATGAAAAAACATGACATCCAAGTTCTTCATGCTAGGCATTATTCTTATTTTTTTTCTTTTTGCTTGTTGAGTTAAGTAATGTTGCAATGATGTAGCATCTCCTAAATATATAGTCTTTTATACATATGCATGTAGTATTGATCATTCATACATAGGCGCTAGATCTTCATGTCCAATTTGAAGAAAATGCAAAATTTCCATGCTTTGTTAAGTTTTGTAATCTTTTGTTGATTTTTTTACAAATCTTAGTAGGAAATTATGTCTCCTCAATTTCATTAAGCATATGAATTCTATTTTTATAGCTTTTGGTTTTCATAGATGTTTCTTTGTTAAAATTAATCTTCTCAACCATAAAAAAAGAATTATTATTACAAGTAGGCAGAAATACTTATATTTAGCTAATTACATATTATAATCTTTCTAATTCTTGTAGCTTCCACCATTGTGAAAGATATTTATTTAATGATTTTTTTTGGCTCAAGAAAAAGATTCTAAAGAAAAGAAAAAAATGGATTAAAGTTGAAGATAGAAAAACCAATTTAAAGTGGAAGATATGAAAATCAAGTTAATGTCAATAAAAATGGATCAAATGTAATGAAGAATCTAGATAAGATAGAAGCTTGATGAATCATGATATCGCGTATGCAATATTGTGTCCGCGATATCAAATTGACCATGCGATGTCGGATACCCGATATCGTGGCCTACCTCCTTGCTTATAAATAAGAGGCAGTGCCCTTGGTTTCCAATAGTTAGAAGTTAGTCCCTTAGCCAAACTCTTGCCATTTTCCCTCCAAAGTTAGAATTATTTCTGCATGCCCGCAGTAGGAGTCATAGAGTGAATGGATCTTTATTTGAGCATTGTGTACTTGAGCACACTTTGTGTACGACAATAAAGATGAACTTTATGATAAACCTTGCAGCATACAGAATAGATTAATTAGTGTTAATTATTATTTAATGCTTTCCTAGTTAATTAATGATCTCTCTCACCTTACAACTCTCTTAGTTAAATACACTCAGTACGACTGCTTTGAGCATGCATGTAGTGCTTGGTAACCCAGTAACAATTAGCGTTTGGCAATTCTAGTAGCATTGCACTGGTTTAGGATGTGTACGACAAGTGGGAACAGATACTGGTGTTAGGAGTAATTAGAACTTAGTTAATGAATAGATAAATTAGGTTAGTTACGTAGTTATTTCTCTTACTCCTCATTAGTGCAGGATATAAAACACATAAAAGCCATAAAAATCATATGCCTCAAACTTACTTAACCATACAACTGTGACATATAAGTAAGTTTGGGAAGACAATGATTAATCAACCTGTTATTATTCCATGGAGGCGCATAGGCACTTAGTCCTTGGAATTTGATCGGATCATGCATGAAATGCTCGTATTTGTATGGTTGAGCGTAGGGGTACCTCTCCGCTCATCATTGGCGCCATTGTTGGGGACTTAGTTGTTTGTGCGCTAAGTAGAACTTAGGAAATCATTCACATAATTGGAATGAACCCTTAGGGTTGATTAAGAAAAAGATAATAGTACATTGCACAATGAACAAGACAAGATGTCTTCTTCTTCGCACAAAAGCACTTCACCACCTAGGATNACAAGATGTCTTCTTCTTCGCACAAAAGCACTTCACCACCTAGGACGAACACAAGAAGCAATCGACAGCAAGATACACATGACATTGATCTGCCAATTCCTCAGTAGTTTCATGTGGTATATGTTCATCCCAATGAATATGTACCTAACTTCACCTTTATTCTCCACCAAGATGAACAACTGTGTTGGCGTGACTTGCAATGTAACATAGTGTTACCTCCTGACTGTTCAGTCCCAACTATGCTTCTTCGTGCTTTCATGCGAATAGGCATGCAACACTTACACGTTGAGGACATTATGCAGGACTATGATTCGAGAGACTATTGTCCCACATAAGAGCAACGTCAAAGGGATTTCCATAAGTCCTTGAAGGGAAAATGGTCTAAGGATGCCCCCCACATTTTAAGTGAGATTGAGGGTGATGAACCTACCTCAAGTAGTCACCCACATAATGATGTTCCTCCCCTTGACTTTGGCCAAGGGGTTTTGTATCAGAACCTTCATTCTACTATTCACAACCCAGGTGCTGATACCAATGGACAAAAAGTGTCCAAAAAGGAACAAAGACACATGATAAAGATGGGCATTTTGATTGCAATCGCAATCGAGGTAGAGACCACCGAAGAGAAGGTAGTAGACACCGTCATGGGGGTAGTTCTTCTTCTTCTTCACCTTCATCTTCTCCTTCACCCTCTCCTTCCATGTCTGGACATAGCCATAGAGAAATAGATCATGAGGATAAGGGCAAACAAAGTGGAAGTCACAGATGAGACAACCAAGATAGAGGATGAGGGCACTCTAGGGAATCATGCCATAGAAGAAGGGAAAATAGGGAACCACGTAGGCACCATAGACACTATGAACAAGATGATCATGATGAACCCCTACTTGCTACGTGAAGCATGCTAGATATAACTGAGGCTGTGAGAGTTCCAACAAGACACCAGAAAGATAGTAGGATCCCATGATTTGAATAACATCCCATGATTTGAAGGGGGTTATAACGCTGATCCTCAAAATCACTTACAAGCATTTCACAATGCATGTGCCTTGCACAACATAGAAAACGAATGGCAAAAACTTAAGTTGTTTTCATAGACACTAATAATAGAAGCCAAAAGCTGGTACCAGTCCTTAGAACTGGAATCCATTCATAGGTGGAGTACTATGCTAGAATTGTTCAATGATAAGTACCAAACGTACTCCTAGGTGTCTAACTTGGGAAAGAAAATCCAAGGATGGAAACAAGGAAGTCATGAACCCTTGGATGCTGCCATGGGCTATTATTATGCACTTCTACATCATTGTCCTAGCCATGGTTATTCGCAGTGGGATCAACTACGCCATCTTGTAGATGGGCTTAGGCATGAAACAAGAAGAACCCTTGGGACTTATGCCCAAGGGAGGTTATCTGAGCTTAGGTCCCATCAAATTCATAGGCTACTAGAGCAAGTAGCTAAGGAACAAGGTGAGCTAGGAAGAAGAGAGAGTACGGAGGAATATAGCCGAGATCCTTCCCTCCAAAAGAAGGGAGTAAGATTTTGTGAGGATGAGGAAGAGTCACCACTTAAAGAAATGGTGAATAGAAAAACCTTGCCTATCAAAAATTAGCATTAGAAGTATCGGCAAAGGTAGACCAAATGTGGGACTTCCTAGATAGTAGATTTCAAACTGTGCTTAAAGTAGTAGAGGAGTCTAGAGAGCGAGGTAGTGATCGTGACAAAAGAAAAAAGAGAGAAGCAGAAAATGCACATAACAAGGGTAAGGGTAAAGTTGCTATTATTGAAGAGGTTGTGGACTCAGATATGGGCGATGATAATGGATGTGAGATCTGTCAATACGACCATCCTAAGGGATGTTGCCTTGTAATCTCACATTTACAGGAGTCTGGGATGTATGCACTTAATCCACGTTTAAACAAATGGCAAACATCCCAACGGTTACCTTATCCCGAAGGTAATCCAAGGCAGTTCCACCAACCTTTAACATATTATCCAAGTGGAACTCCACCACAACCAATTGAGCAACATCAATAGTGGCAGCACCCACAATCATGGGGAATGCCATCACCAAGGCAACAATATCCTTACCCGTAACATGACTGATATGGATATTATGTGCAACATCCAATCTCTCCACATGACTCTGTTGGTCACGTTACTCCCCAAAATCATTACCAAGCCTGCGAGTACCATAGGAATTCCTCTCCTAGGGGCAACATTCCACAAGTATACCATCCTTCCAATCCGGCCGCATCTCTCCCACCAATAGCTCCATTACCACCCACTCTAGCAATGCAAGGTGAACTCCCTGCTCAGCCATAGCAATGCAACACCACAAGGGCTATTAATCCTCAACCTAGTATTGGTTCTAACAACCATGAGAAGAAAAGATCTTTCTTCTGAACCAATAGTCCAACCAAGCCTTTGCAACCCCAAGTGGTTGAGTGTTTGGACGCCTCCATATCAACTAAAGCTTTAGAGCCCCCTTCGAACTTAACACCACATTCAATGCATACAGTCATGTTAACACATGCAGTTACTGATTGGATCAAAGTTGGCCACCTTTCTAGGAAATTCTCTGATCTTGAGAGCCCCCTAATATACCTACAAATTGCTGGGAATGAGCCATGCAAAGCTCTTTTGGATTTAGGTTCCAGTGTCAACCTAATATCCCAGGAAATGTATAAGGCCTGGAACCTGCCCCCATTAAAAAAGAGGAATGTTCATTTAGAGTTAGCTGACCAATCCATTACTGTTCCCTTGGGATTAGTGGATGACATTATTACCACTATTTGTGGGTGGTCATATCCAGCTAACTTCTTAGGGGTTGTGAATAACAGTAAGGGAACTTCCCAATCATAATGGGAAGGGCATGGCTAAGCATTATCGATGCGTGCCTAGGTATCCGCGATATTTCCCTAGAAATATCTAAGGAAAACACTTTTGGAAAGATCGAGAAGAAGAAGGTTCCATGCATTACATACAGTGAAACAAGGTGCCATTATGTGCAAAGATTATGGGTTGTGCAAAGTTTAACATTGCCTGCATGAAATCAGTGTGCACAAACAATCAACATACAAAGATGCCTATATGCAGCAGCTACAAGATAAGAAGACACCCAGTGGCTGATAGCTAATCAAGAAAGTAGCTCACTTCTATGCATGGAACTAACTGAGGGTTTGGCTTACTCTTATATAGATAGCATTGATGCATTAGAGCAAGTCCACCACCAACTTCCTAGTCCTAACTTAGAAAACATCAACTGGGGGAAGTTGGAAATTCCCAAGAAATTTAAACAAGAGCCCCTAGAGCTAAAACCATTGCCCACTGGTATGGAATACACATTCCTTAAGAATGGAAAACCAGTAATCATCAATGTAAGGCTTGCTCTGCAACAAAAAGAGAATCTACTAAAGGTAATAAACAAGTGGTTAAAAGCCTTTGCTTGGTCATATCTGGAATTAACTGGAATAGATCCTAGGATATGCTAGCATAGGATTTACACTGACTCCTCCATGAAGCCTCGAAAACAACCATAGAGACGATTGAACACAAATTCAAAGCAAGTAGTAAAATAAGAAATTGAACAACTTCTAAAGGTTGGGTTCATATACCCCATTGCTGATAGTGAATGGGTTAGCCCCTTGGTAATTGTGCCTAAAAAGGGAGGAAAATGGAGGGTGTGTATAGATTTTAGGCTACTAAACATGGCAACATTCAAGGATCACTTTCCATTGCCATTTGTTGACCAAGTCTTAGACACAATCGCAGGGCATCGCTATTATAGTTTTCTGGATGGATATAGCAGATACAACGAAATACAAATAGCCCCAGAAGAGTAAGCCAAAACTACGTTCACCAATCCTTGGGAAACGTTTGCATACAAACAAATGCTTTTTGGCTTGTGCAATGCCCCTTCCACATTTCAACGCTTAGTTCTAAGCATATTCCAGCAGCAGATAGGAAATGGTGTGGAAGTCTTTATGGATGACTTCTCCACTTATGGAGCAAGCTTTGATTAAGCCTTGGACTGGTTAGAGTAAGTGCTGAAAAGATGTGTAGAGACTAATCTAAGGCTCAACTGGTAGAAAAGCCATTTAGTGGTTCAAGAAGGCATAGTACTTGGGCATAAAATTTCACATGCAGGGATAGAGGTAGACCCTGAGAAAATCAAGATCATCCAAGGAATTACTCGTCAATTGAAAACTGTCAAAGACATTCGATCATTCCTTGGACACACTGGCTATTATAGGAGATTTATAGAGAAATTTTTGAAGATTACCAAACCATTGGTAGAGCTAACGAAAAAGGATGTACCCTTCGAGTGGACTAGGGAATGCAAACTAGCTTTCCAAACTCTGAAGTAGAAGCTGGTAGAAACACCCATTCTATAAGCTTCTGACTGGTCTAGACTGTTCTATGTCATGCTTGATGCATCCAAATATGCCTTAGGAGCCATACTTACATAGTTAGATGATCAAAAACATCCTTATTACATCCACTATGCAAGTAGAAGTATAGCTAGTGCACAACTTAACTACACTACTACAAAAAAAGAATTAATGGCTGTAGTGTTTACACTAGAAAAATTTAGGCACTATGTATTGGGATACAAAGTATTCATACACATAGATCATAGTGCAATCTAGTTCCTCATGAATAAGCCAATGGTAAGCCCCCATATTATATGATGGCTGGTAATCCTCCCAGAGTTCGATCTATCGATGATTGATTGTAAAGACACCAAGAACGTAGTTGTCGNCGATCTATCGATGATTGATTGTAAAGACACCAAGAACGTAGTTGTCAATCATTTGTCTTAGTTGCACTGGGACAGTAAAGAGGATGAGTATCCTATTTCTGATCACTTCCCTGATGAGTTTCTCTTTGCCAGTGTAGTGAATGACCAATCACCCACGGAGACAAACTGGTATAGTAGCATTCTTACCTATCTCCTTACCCAACAAACACCATAAGAGTTAGACCTTAAGAAGAAATAATAGTTTCTTCATAGAGCCAAGTACTTTATGGAGATCAATGGACAACTTTACAAAGTATGTCCCGATGGCTTGGTTCGATGGTGTGTTCTCGATAGAGATCAATTGAGAGTTCTCCAAGATGCTCATAAGGGCCCTTGTGGGGGTCACTATGCGGGGAGATGAACAGCTATTTAGATCCTGCTTACAAGATATTATTGGCCTACGTTGTTCTGGGACACCCATCAATTCGTCCAATCTTGTGAGCACTGTCAACGTGATGGGGGAATGACTACGAGAATGGAGGATCTGCAACAATGGATTCAACCATTAGAACCCTTTGAAATTTGGGGAATCGATTTCATGGGGTCAATTACACCAATGTCCAATGGAAAGGCTTACATCATAGTTGCTATAGAATACTTAACAAAATGGGTTGAAGTAGCTACTGTCAAAGATTGCACATCATCTATAGCTGCATGATTTGTCCAACAAAAAATTGTCAATAGGTTTGGTGTGCCATGTGCACTCATCTCAGATAATGGTACATACTTTACAGGTGCAACTTTTCAAAAGTTAATGCAATGCTTAGGGGTTGAGCACAAATTGACTACCCCATACCACCCCCAAGCAAACGGTCAAGCCAAGGTCACCAACAAGGAGATTTCTAAGATACTGACCAGAACCATTAGCAAGTATAAGCGAGACTGGAGCACTAAACTGAATGATGCTCTTTGGGCATACTGCTCCACATGGAAACTCCCTATAGGCTACTCTCCCTACGAGTTAGTGTATGGAAAACTTCCAACACTCCCTATCCAACCTGAGCTCCGTACGCTAGCCATGGAATGTGACCTCAACCTTGACCTTGATCTAGCACAAAAACAAGATTGATGACTCTTAACTTGCTAGACGAGAATCGATTAGCTGCCCTATCATCTAATGAGTTGCACAAGGCATTTAATAAATAATGTCATGACCTGAAAATTAAAAAAGTTAAGTATCAACCTAGTGATAAGGTTCTCTACTGGAACCCCACACATGTGTCATAATGTACCAAATTTTAAACACTGTGGGAAGGACCTTACATTTATCTATGCAACTTTTCCTTTAGGAGCCATGACCATATATAAACCTGAGAGCCCAGATAAGAGACTGTTAGTCAACATGCAATAAACAAAACCCTTCCATGAGTTTAAGATAGCCAGAACATATGCTATCTCTGTAGGTGGGCAACTGTGCTCATTATTTTGGATCTCCTCCTTCCAACTCAGTCATGGCGGAGATGGCCAACTTAGCTAATCATTGAAGGCCCTCAGTTCTTTCTAATTTTTTGTTTTACACATTTTTGTTTTGCACATTTCTTTAATTTTTCTTATTTTTTTTACACCATCGTTCATATTTTTACCATTTCTTTGTTTTGTTTGTCACCCAATAAGTGTTCATGATGGTGGCATGAATAATATCATATTGATTGCTAATGTTGGATTTTACCTTTGAAGTATGATGTTGATATTAAGGTATGATTCTTTTGATTAAATAGGCAATGAGTCCATGATGTTCATGCATCCATAAAATCCTATGGTCTCCCTTGGCTTGGAACTGTACAGTCCCTTTCTCTAATAAAACTATTAACGAATTGGTGGTTGGGTATTTCTTAGATTAAGGAAAGACTTAAAGGATGAAAATGGTGTGACTTCAAGGGGATTTGATGCATTGTATTAGCTATTATCTTGAGTCCTTGGATGTTTTTTGCTTGGGTTTTCCATCATTTTGACCATTCATCAAATCACCGGAGGCTGAGTACATAAAAATAAGTCTTTGCATGGTGTGGTTCTCACGTGAAAAACACAAGAAAAAAAAACAGTGAGAATTCAAAGCATACCCCTTAGACACAATGATGAACTTGGGCTACAAGAACTTTTTATGGAACTGCAAAGATATGTTACCCATGCCTAAAGGTTCCCTCTAACTAAGGTCCCTTCTTGCTTCCTAGTTCTCCACCTTGCTCTCCTCGGAATGGTGGTGAATTTTTGTAGAGGCATTTTTGTTGCTTCAAGGGGATGGGCTGGTCAAATGTGTTGATGCGAGGTCACTGAATGTGAATTTTTGAGCTTGGATTTGGAATGAGTCCTACTTGGTCACATTAACCATGAAACACACAAGGGACTTTACACAACCTTGTTCTGGGGTTTCCATTCCATTCTCTACTCTCCACCTTTCTTTTCAATTTCTCACCTCATTGCTAGTTTTATCATTAGTCTGTATCTTGGTTGATGCATTGTTCTTCCTTGGTAATTTCTTATGGGTAAGTTCTTAACTCTTGCTTCCAATTGACATTCCTAGAGCCCACGGACTCTTTGGTTTGTGAGTTTGTCAGGGCACTAAAGGCACGAGCCTGCTTTGGGGAGGACCCACTGGCATTCCTTTTTGGTGCATTTGTTAACTTCTTTCCCTTAAACATTTTCTATAATCAACAATTTTTTGTTTCATCCCCATCCATGACATCCATTTTCCTCACGTTGCCATTGTTGCTTTTTCTCCATTTTTCCTATTCCTTATCTTTTTCCATCCTATTGTTATCAGAGGTTTGCTCCTAGTCATGGGGGCCCTGGCATAATTTTTTTAATTTTTTCTAACCCTTGCACCTTAGGTAGTCACCAGTGTTAAATCTCTAGAATCATTATCTACCATAACCACAACTCAACCAATGCACTTTACATTGAGGCAAGGTATCAACTGCATTGTAATTTATCTAGCTCACTCATTTATGATTTTGTTTTGTGTGCAAATGACGATCATACAACAATGGACTGGGCCTAGAGGAAACACTCAAGATGGACCAGAATTGGAACGTTTATGAAAGGAGCAAGATTGGTGGCATGGCTATGGACAAACAATAAAAGGCGCAATATTGGCATTGGCAACAACACGTCTTATTCCTCTCTCTCTCTCTCCTTCTTCTCTTCCAGCTACCAAATAAGGTTAGATGTCATTTATGTACAATGTTCACTTTTGTGATCATGAGGACTAATGCTGTCATGTATTGTATTGTTGATCTGTTCATTGGGCATGTTGAGTCAGTCCAGCCATTCCATCATCCATGGTCATTCAGTTAATAATCCCATACCTTCCCAATATTTTGTAAGGGACTCGAGGATGAGTTTTCATTTAGTCATGGGGGTATGATGAACCGTGATATCGCGTATGCGATATCGCGGCCTGCCTTCTTGCTTATAAATAAGAGGTGATGCCCTTGGTTTCCAATAGTTAGAAGTTAGTCCCTTAGCCAAACTCTTGCCATTTTTTCCCTCTAGAGTTAGAATTATTTTTGCGTGCCCATAGTAGGAGTCATAGAGTGAACAGATCTTTATTCGAGCATTGTGTACCTGAGCACACTTTGTGTAAGGCAATAAAGACAAAATTTATGATAAACCTTGCAGCATACAGAATAGATTAATTAGTGTTAATTGTTATTTAATGCTTTCCTAGTTAATTAATGATCTCTCTCACCTTACAACTCTCTTAGTTAAATACACTCAGTACGACCGCTTCAAGCATGCATGTAGCGCTTGGTAACCTAGTAATGATTAGCGTTTGGTAATCCCAGCAGCATTGCACTAGTTCAAGAGGTGTACGGAAAGTGGGAATGGATACTGGTGTTAGAAGTACTTAGAACTTAGTTAATGAATAGTTAAATTAGGTTAGTTACTTAGTTATTTCTCTCTCCCTTCCTTATTAGTGTAGGATATAAAACACATAAAAGCCATAAAAATCATATGCCTCAAGCTTACTTAACCATACAACTATGACATACAAGTAAGTTTGGGAAGATAATGATTAATCAACCAGTTATTGTTCCACGAAGGCGCATAAGCACTTAGTCCTTGGAATTTGACCAGATCGTGCGTGAAACACTCGTATTTGTATGGTTGAGTGTAGGGCTACCTCGTCACTCATCAAAGCTCTTCTATGTATTTCTATCAGTAGTAAAGAAAGTATTGAGTAACCTAGACATATAGCTTATAAGGTAAATTTTTTCTTGTCTAATAAAAATACTATTAACTCAAACATTACAACTAGTGTTGATAAGAAGATTATAGCTGATGGTAAAGATTCTCAATGTAAGATTAATAGTAGGTAATGAGGTGAAGATCTTCTAGAAGATGTGCTACCATTTTATTTTACTTTGATACAAATATTAGTATTAAGTCACAACTCAATATCATGAATCCTTTTCCTATTCGAAGTTCAAACATGGATATTGAAAAGTGATGTAAATGCTATTAGGACTAGGATCTTCCTTCCTACTAATAATTAATTTTATTCATATATTTTTTAAAAGTATTAATTGTAATTTTATACATCTAAGTAGACTATCCTAAATTGGAAAGTTTTTTCTTTTTGTATTTTTTTGATATTGTCTACCTAGTGTTAAGCAAGTGTTCAGTATGTGATGTTCATGATTAATATTTTTTTTTGGGTATAAAAATTCATTCGTGCTTCCCATTGTATAATTTATCTATTGAGCTTGTTATTTCATTGGCAAGCCATTTACCTATTGGTTAAATCTTGTAACTTATGTATTACAGGTTGAAACACCACCAAATTTGGGTTCCTAGGTCTTAACTATAAATTTTTCTAAGTGTCAAAGCTTGGCAAATTTTGTCTAAGTGTTGAGAATATGCTCCCATTGCTGGGACTATGCTCTAGAGCATAGTTAGCATAGTTGACACTAATAATCCATATCTACAAAATTTTTCAAAGTGTCAACAATAGTTGCAAGTTTTTCTAAGTGTCCTAGCTACGCTCACATTGTTGGGACTACACTCTAGAGTGTAGTCAGCATAGTTAGCCTTGGAACTAGTTTTGCAAATTTGCCTAAGTGTTAGCTTAGAGGTTGTTGAGCTTGTATGGGATGGAAAAAATAGTTTGGCAAATTTTCTAACTCCTGAGCCTACACTCCCTACTACACTCTAGAGCATAGTTAGCATAGTCTACATGGGCACATCATCTTTGCCAGACTTTTCCAAGTGTCAAGGCTATGCTCACACCTCTAGGACTATTCTCTAGAGCATAGCTAGCATAGCTTGCAAAGAGCATCATTTTCTGGCAAGATTTGCCTAACTCTTGGGGCTATGCTCTAGAGTGTAGTCAGCATAGTCTACCAAAACTACCTTCAAAAGCTTTCAGAACTTAGCACTAGCCTACATTTCAGCTCCAACATTCCTTCAGCAAGCAAGAACAACAATTTGCATTTCATTTGCACCCCCTATTTGCCCCTAAATTGTACCTACACTCTAAACTATTTGAGAGAGTGGGTAGTGTAGTCCCAGAGCATAGTCTCCAAATTGCACTATTTTGCACTATTTTTAGGTACTTTTCCTAGCACTCACACATGCAATCTCAACAGCGTAGTCATAGTCTAGTAGTTTCATGGGGTCCATTGGAGCACACCAGAAGAACACCATTTGCTTAGGAGCATAGTTGGGGCTAGCGTAGTTCCAACTACCCCTCTGCCACATGGCATCCAATCTATAGTTTATGCAAACCCTAAGCCTATAAATACCCTGTGCTTCACATTTTAGGAGTTGACATTTTCAAAAATTCGACTAGAAAACTCGCTTTCTCAACACCCTAGCACCTAAGCACACTTAGCATATTGGCAAACCTTGGGACACCTCGACATTGTTGTATACTACCTAGCACACCGTACACCATCACAACACATAGGACATTGCAGTAACCAACCTCGTAGGCTTAGACTCCATTGCAACATTAGTTTTTCATAGCCAAACATCCTGAGACTGTGACTATGCTCACCTACTACACCTGTTATACATTGTGTACCTCCTAATCCTTTTCTTTGCAATTGACTACACTCCCCCCTCATTTGGGATGGTGCCATTCTCTCTCTTGCTCACATTCTACACATTTTTTACATTTTCTCTAGCATTTTAGCATTTTCTTTACAATTTTTCACCATTTAAGCAAGTTTTCGCATGTTTGCACCCTCATTTTCGTGCCCAAAACACCTATTATGCTCACATCCATGGATAGTGTGAAACATCATATCAACACCTTAACACTCATTCCATTTTAACACTCGTAAGTCCTAGTTTGATTGAAAAGACCATCCCAAGAACCCCACCTCCATTCCCAGTAGGCCCTCATGCAGAAGCAGGGTCAAAACTATGCAACCGTGGACCTCTCAATGTTCCGTTTCAGCCCCTAATGTTTTTGGTCACTATAGATTTCTAGCACTAGAAGGAGGACCTTCATCATTTCCTTCTTCAACCATCCCTTGGTTGTTACCTTGTGTGAACTCTGCACTATTGGTATAGACTGGACCCCATTGTTGGTTCCCCTAGAAGCCTACTAAACAACACCAAAGTGCATAACTTGCACTCGACCAAATTCTGGGTTCTCAATAGAGCGTAGCTAGCTCTAGCATAGTGAGTGTATTAAGCTCTAAGCATAGTACTAGAGTTAGCATTTTTTTAATAAATTTACAGTTATCCATTTTTCTGCATTTTTTATACTTAGATATTTTCTGCATTTTAGCACTTAGTCATTTTTCTTTCTATTTTGCATAAGCACCCTTTTGCATTTCCCTTTGCACCATGAATCCTGAATAGCCTTCAACCTCTACTCCAAATGCGGTTGTTGCCTAGCCTATTTAGTGGGAAATACAAATTAACCTTCTTAGGATTGGGGGCCCTATCCTAGCATAGAAGCAATCTCTTAGGTAGCACAGCTTGCCTCCTGAGGTCATGGTGCTCAATGACGAATAGTATAACTTCGTTTGAAAAAAACTCTAGGCAGGTTTTCCTTTAGACCACCAAGAAATGGAAGCCAAAAATAGTTATGAAATCATGTATCGTGACAGGAGAGAATGGCTCCCTTCCAATCTTGACTTTGTCCTGCTCACGAAAGATTACCAATGGATGTTGGACAACCTCGTCTACAACATGAGCTATGAGGAAGGGACAAACTACAAGAAGCCCCTCCAAGAGGAGCTGGAAAAGTTCAAGGCTCAATCCAAGCATGAGAACCCATTTCATGCATCATTCTAGTAGACATCCTTTACTTTCATTCCTTCACAATCCTGCAGCCTGGTGTCATTGCCTAGGTCAACACCTATGGTGGCAACTCACTAGATGTTGTAGATGCACCAGGATGCTACTCCACCTTATAGTCTTCCCTTTAATGTGCCCTTCACCATCCCTGTGTAGCCTTCACAACCTATTTAGCCTATTTAGTCGATTTAGCCTATTTAGATCATCTAGCCTTCTGTAGTAGTAACCATTATGCCTACGCAACCCTACATGCACACCATTCATGTTCCTAACCCACCATACATGACTCAGGAATTGTTCAACCTGCCTACCACACTGGCACCCTTTATGATGACCCAACCCATGAACCTATGGTGGGGCCCAAGTGTTATGTCCATGGCACAGCCCATGCAATAGGCATCACATGTGGTCATGCAACTCAGAGTTGGGTTGTGGACCATCCAACAACCATAGCAAGCAGCACAACCCATGTAGCTTGCCACTACAACTGCACCTAACCTAGATCAAGCATTCCAGCTGATCCAAAGCCTTACCAAGGAGGTTAAGTAGCTTAAGGACACCTCCTTAGAAACCGTCCATGTGATGGACTTCTATTAAGATAATCCAATTAGTCCTATAGTTCCACCACTAGCACTACCCACAAGGGTCCCACTCCCACAGTTCATGAAATACAATGGTGAAGGAAATCCTAACTTCCATCTAGTGACCTTTTGGTCAGAATGCCTCTTACTGTAGGCATGGCCAAATGGCATCATCTACATGTTCACCATGTCCCTAACTGGAAAGGCACTAGATTGGTACCACATGCTTCCTAGGGCCTCCATCACCTCTTTGGAGGGATTGCTTACCCAATTTTTCATTCACTTCAAATATGATTTGAAGCCTCAAGTGACCTTGGATTAGTTGATGTAAGTAAAGTAGGGTCATTTAGAGCCTGTGCAAAAATTCATCTAGTGGTTGAGCATGTCACTCAATGAGATCTGTGAGCCTATCGTGGAGACACACTTGTTGGCCATCTTCAAAGGTGCAATAAATGATTTTATCAAGTTGAAGCTGTACTACCTTGCCTTACAATCCCTAAGTTAAGCATTTGCTCAAACCAAACGCATTCAGGATGTGGTGGAGGCTAGCAAGGATTTGGCCTATGTGGCCTACAAAAACCTACACATGAAGAAGGAGAAAGACAAGGACAAAGGTAAATAGGCAATCACAATTGTTGTGACAGTGGCCAATGAGGCTAAGATAGCCAATGCTAAACCAACGGCCAAGCCACCCAAGGCTTTAGCCAACAATAATAAGGTGGCTAGCTCTAGCAAAGTGGAAAACAACTAGCCCACATCATCAACAGTAATGACACTAGCTACCACAAGGCCTAACTTCAAATGCAAGGATCGCTTGAAGTATACACCATTACCCATCAAATGATCAGAGCTATTAGAGCAAGTGCTTCATGTTGGATGCATCTAGTATAAGAAAATGTCCAAGGATGCTCGCAAGTAGCATGACCGATATTGCAAGCTCCTCAAAAATCCTTCAACTGCACTTCCTAACAATCCTCTGGTCCCTAAGCATTTCAGATTGGACCGATTTTGCCAATATCACAAATTGTAAGGTCATGATATAGACTTCTGCACAGCTTTGCAAGATGATATCCAACACATGATAGACAAGGGTGAGTTTTTCCTTGATGCTACCAACCCAATGTACCCCCAAAACCAATCAAAGAGGGTTTACAAGGATCCACTCAACACAAGCCATGTAGGATGCATCATCAATGCCATCAGTGTTGATGATGACTCATCATTGGCACAAGAACCATTCATGGTTCATGCATCCTTGGGTAACCCTAGGGCCTCCTCAACATCAGCTAGTCTAAGGATCCCTTTTGTCATTAGAGCACCACCTCGGGCATCCATAACACCCTTTGTAGTTAGGGCCCCAAGCACATTGTAGCAACAATAGTCTAAAAACCCTTCATCTTAAGGGTGTCGCAACGTGCAAATTCCCCGCTTGTTGGGAGTTCGATGGTCAACAATGCATCAACCCCTACTCACCCAAGGCCCTGTCCTACAAGCAATGCCAATAAACAAACGAGATGACAAACTGGAAGGCCTAATAAGCACCTCATTTATCAAATGCTCAAACAACACTAGAAGCAAAGGGCATTAGGCCTAGCAAAGCATATCCCCTTGTCTTCCATCCCAATGGCCCAACCAACTAAGGAGGCCACAGTAACTAGCAACCAACAATAGAGCACTGAGGCTCTAGCAACAAGCAACCAACAATGGAGCACTAAAGCTCCATGGTAAACAAGGCAAGCAAGGCCCAAATCCCCTCTATGAGAGATTTATCTCTTGAGTCGAATGGAGGAGATGAAGGCCACCAACAACAAAGAGGTAGACAATGGAAAAGATTTCCTTGATGCATTGACCCAGGTCAAGCAAGATTTAAAATACAAAAACATAATGCTAAGCTTGTACAACCTGGTAATGACTTCCTTTGCCCATAATAAAGTGTTAGTATGCATGTTA
This sequence comes from Gnetum montanum, assembly GCA_015680685.1. NCBI lineage: Eukaryota > Viridiplantae > Streptophyta > Gnetopsida > Gnetales > Gnetaceae > Gnetum > Gnetum montanum. The sequence continues at coordinate 434,156 of MNCI01002038.1, read as the reverse complement.
ACCTCCATTCCTATCACGAAGGACATTCTAGTGGATGAATAGTCCATTCACGTTGTGATGTTGCCTCTCCCTGCATAAAAATCGAGTTCAACTCCCCTGGCATTTTATGATGAAGCAGTTAAGGTGGACCCTAAGAAGGGTTAAGTCATAACTATGCCAATGTTTATTACCATCCATGTGGAAGAATGTAGGATCCATAGGATGCATGTCAACGATGGGGCAGCAACCAATGTCATCCCATACATAGTCGTTAACAAGCTTGTTCTTGCTGACTAGATTCAACCAACAAAGATAACCTGCCTAAAGTCCTTCAATGGGTTGCATGTTGTCATAAGAGGAACTATCATGATAGCCTTCATGGTAAGGGAATGATTCCCCACCATTGCTGAATTCATAGTGGTTGAGGAGATGCTAGGTTTCAACTTGATCTTGGATAGGCCCTAGTTAGCCCAACTATGGGCTATCTCCTCATCAATTCATTAGGAGATCCACCTTCCATACGAAGGTGGAGAGGTTATTAGACATAGTGACAATGCAACCCCTCTAACCGTCAGCAACATCGATGTTGAACAAGGGTCAAAGGTGGTGTTCCTTGATGACATGCCTCCCACGAAAGACAAAGGCAGAAAATGCAAAGTAGACCAACTTGAAGAGCCAATGAAAGCCCCTGACCCTTTGAAAGATGCTTTGTGGATAGAATTTCCCTTCAACTTAGTTGATGAAGGTTAGGACAAGTACTATATTGTACCCTCTAGGCCCTATGGACCTCCTAACCCACACCAAATTAGGAAACAACTGCACAACTAAGGCATTCCCTTCATCCAATAGGTGTTGGATCCCTAACTACCCCACTTCTGCATGCTTTTCTTGTTTGCATTTTGATTGCATTTGACATCAGCTTGGTTGTTAGCATTTTTCCTTTTTGCATTGTTTATTCTACATGTGTTCATTTCTTCACCTTGTGCATTTTCACTAAGTTGACATTCCCACTTAATTACCTTTTGGTAGTTAGTTTACATATAAAAATAGAAAAATGCATAAAAAATCATAAAGTTCAAGGATTACAAAACATCACAGCTCACCAAGGCCTAAAACTAGCAATCTTTCTTTCCTTAATGCATGGCCTAGAATGGTCCAAAACTACCAAGCATGGCCCACCATGGCCTTAAACTAGCATCCTATGGCTCAAAATGGACTTAAACTACTATACAGCCCACCATGGCCTAAAACTAGTAATTCCTCTTATGTCGCATGGCCTAAAAAGGCCTTAAACTAGTGCATGGTCCATCATAGCCTAAAACTAGCAATCAAATTTCCTTTATCACATGGCTCAAAATGGCCTAAAACTATTGTTGGGGCCCGAAATGGCCTAAAACCATCAAAGCATTATCTACACGTGTAGCCTGAAATGGCCTAAAGCTAGCAATCGCATTATCTATCGTATCATTCATGCAACACACAACAAATAAACACAAAAGTCTACTCATCATACACTCCACATGACAAAATTTCTATACCATTTCATAAAAAAATATATAACTTGTTGCATCCTCTATATCATATAGCAAAAATACCAAAAAAATACAAAAATTCCCAATGATAGGGCTACATCAGGATTTGCATAACCGATGGTGCTAGGTGGGGGTGGAGGCTCCTCTTCTTCCATTGTGCCACTAGGGCTTGTAGCATCACTTGGTGCCCATTAGTAGCAACGACAAAACATAAAAGATTGTAAGCAAGTGTACATAATACAACTAATAGAAAAAAGTATAAAAAGTAACATAAAAGATCTAACCTGAGAGGGTTCCACATTGATCATGTTTGGAGGTATTGTATTAGGGCCCTCCTCCAAGCATCAAAGGATCTCAACCTCTAATAGCCACATCCAGTCTTCTTGGCCAAAGTCAACACCTGCAAAGGTCTTACCTTCATTCATAGCAATCCATGCGGATGGCTGCATCGAAAAGGTGGTAGACAAAGTCTTTCCTAAAGGCATAGCAATCTCCTACTTAGGAGAACCACTAACTACTGTGTGGCAAGTGAATATCTCGAAAGCCCAACTTCCACTAATTACCTCAAAAAACAACTCAAGGTGGTAAGATTTGATATACTTATCTTTGAGTTGCTATAGATATACATCTTGCTCATGCTTGTAGTGGCGCTTGTGGTCCTTCTGCATGTGCCCCCACTTGCACACCTTAGCGTTGAAGCTCTTTGGCCCTTCCAGGTAGGTAGGTCCATCTGTAGCCTTTGTTCGATGACCTCCCAAGTGGCCTCATTCTTGTCCTAGATCGTCAACCAGTACCTAACATAATCGATCTCTATGGTCCACCAAGTACCATATCCCCATGCTCAAGCTAACAAAAAATCATATCAGAATTGAAGGTCCTTGATCTTCTCATTTTGACTTACCATCGTCTCTTGAAGCTCATGCATGCATTTCCACAGGTGCTTGTTCGAGCACTTGCAGCTTCATAATGCTTTTACACTAGAAAGTGTGCACTTGCTAGCTACCTCATACACATGGCAAGGCACTTGCTCAACTTCAAGTGGATACTCAGGGATGACATCTGCTTTGGCCACCTAGTTCGGATCCCAGCAGAACTTAGAAATTGTTGGCATGCAACAAGAAAATCAACATTAGCCATAGACTAAGCGTAAAATTAGTAAAGCAATGCAAGCAAAACAACACATATATCAAGCTCAGAATCCACCTACTATATGCGGTCCACCATGTCCTCAACTATGCCTTTCATGAAGGCAAGTTTATTTGGCGTCTCCACCAACGACTTCATGTAGTGGGTAGGTGCAGTTAGTGGATTGCTGGTAAGGATATCTGAAGTTGTAACCCAACATGATGCAATATTTAGCAACAACTAAATAGCCAAACATGCAAGAGAAAAAGAGCAAAAATAGATGGCAACTTAAAGTGCTTACCAAGCAAGCCCTCAAGTGTGAGAGCAGGGGGATCTCCTAGCTACACACATCAAAGAGGTTGGAAAAATCACCCTCATTAGGGTGGAACAACCCCTCTACATAAAACTACTAGAAGGCCTCCATGACCTTGTGCAACTTCTTCCTAGGTGCCTCCTCCTCCTTAGCTTAAGGAGGGGCTATCTCTGTTGTTCTCGTTGCCACTGCTTTGGCAACCCTCTTGCCTACTCATGTTTATCTATTTTACCTTGCATTTCCCTACTTCCCTTTGCATCACCGAGCTTGTAACCCTATCAATGCACATGGCACTCTCTTTATGTCAATTGTAGAACCCATAGTAGATGTAACACAACTCATCCTCATCCTATGGGGAGCCTCTATGGGCTAGTCAAAGCCCAAGTGGATGTAATGCAACTCATCTCGAGGAGGAAACACATGTCCTATAGATGTGACATGGTTGCACTAAAGTAAAGCCCATTAGGTTGCATGTAACCCATCTGATGAAAAGCATCCCCCAGCTAGCATTTTGCAATGTGCAGAATCCAAAGCAGGTTCACCTCACATTCATAAAAAAATGGGGCAAAACAAGTCCCTAAGCACAACTAGTAGAGCTGCAATTTTGCAACTAGTCCAACCCTAAATTTGCATCGACCTTCTCACAAGCACTCAAATGAGAGGTCATAATTTTAGGGATAAACTACTTTGGTGCCATGGATGCTGACTCTCTCACAAGCACTCTGATGAGGGGTCACTATTTTGGCAATAAGCCACCTTGGTGCCATGATCCTCATCAGCCATGTTGACTCTAGATCTTGCAGTAGTATACATTATTTGCATCTCATTCCCTTGTCATCCCTTAACACATTCCCTACATGCTTTATCCTTAACATACCATTATCTTTAGCACTCTTGAGCATGATAAAGTGATGCTCAGTTGATGTTATGCTAGGCCCATTATGGTGTTTTGCATTCTTTATCGATGTCTCTCGAGCCACTCCTCTAGACATCAACAAAGAGGAACCAATGAAACACCATCAAATTTGGGCTCTTAGGTCTCAACTATAGATTTGTCTAAGTGTCAAAGCTTGAAAAATGTTTTCTAAAGTGTTGAGAATATGCTCCCACTATTGGAACTATGCTCTACAACGTAGTTAGCGTAGTTGACGCTAAAAGTCCAGATTTACAAAATTTTTCTAAGTGTCAATAGCAACTACAAATTTTTCTAAGTGTCCTAGCTATGCTCACCCTACCAAAACTATGCTCTAGATTGTAGTCAATCTTGGAATGACCAGTTTTGCAAATTTTCCTAAGTGTCAAGTTAGAGGCTGCTAAGCATGTATGAGATGGAAAAAATAGTTTGGCAGATTTTCTAACTCTCAAGCCTACACTCCCTACTATGCTCTAGAGGATAGTTAGCATAGTCTACATGGGCATGTCATCTTCACCAGATTTTTCTAAGTATCAGGGCTACGCTCTCACTTCTAGGACTACACTTTAGAGCATAGCTAACATAGCTTGCATAGAGCATCATTTTTTGGCAAGATTTTCCTAGCTCCCAGGGCTATGCTCTAGAGTGTAGTTAGTGTAGTCTATCGAAACTACCTTCAAAAGCTTCTAGAACTTAGCATCAACCTACATTTCAAATCTAACATTCCTTTGGTAAGCAAGATTAGCAATTTGCATTTCATTTGCATCCCCCATTTCCCCCTAAATTGTACCTACACTCGACACCACTTGAGAGAGTGGGTAGTGTAGTATCAAAGCTTAGTCTCCAAATTTCACCATTTTATACTATTTTCAGGTACTTTGCTTGGCACTTGCACATGCAGTCTCGGTAGTGTAGTCATAGTCTAGTAGTTTCATGGGGTCCATTAGAGCACACCAGTAGAACACCATTTGTTTGGGAGCGTAGTTGGGGCTAGCGTAGTTCCAACTACCCCTCTACCACATGCCACCCAATCTATAGTTCATGCTAATCCTAAGCCTATAAATACCCCCGTGCTTCACATTTTAGGGGTTGGCATTTTCAAACATTCAACTAGCAAACTCGCTTTCTCAATACCCTAGCACCTGAGCACACTTGGCATCTTGACAAACCTTGGGACACCGAGGCACTGTTGTACACCACCTAGCACATTGTACACCACCGTAGCATGTAGGACACTACGACAACCAACTTGGTAGGCTTAGACTCTATGGCAACATCAATTCTTCATAGCTAGACACCTTAAGACTATGACTACACTTACCTACTACACTTGTTGTATGCTGCGTACCTCCTAAACCTTTTCTTTGTAATTGACTACACTCCCCTCCCCCCATTTGGGATGGTGTCATTCTCTCTCTTGCTCATGTTCTGTGCATTTTTTGCATTTTCTCTAGCATTTTATTTTCAATTTTTCATTGTTTAAGAAAATTTTTGCATGTTTGCACCCTCATTTTTGCACCCAAAACATCTACTACAATCACACCTGCAGACACCACGAAACACCATATTAACACCTTAACACTCATTCTGTTGTAACACTTGTAAGTCCTAGTTTGATTGACAAGACCATCCTGGGCATCCCGCCTCATTCCTAGTAGGCCCTCGTGTGAAAGCAAGGTCAAGACTATGCAACCGTGAACCTCTCGGTGTCCCATTCCAACCCCCGATGTTTTCGGTCACTACACAAGTCACATGTTTAATTTTGATAAGCATGCTTTTTTCTTCTGAGAGTGGTCAAGTATTGTGTGAGTATGATGGGATTTAAACCCATAACCCATAAAAATGAGGTGTTAACCTAATAGTAAAACTCTTGATTTAAAAGCTCTAAGTCATGGGTTCGATTCTAGTGGACAATGTTAAGTTATAAAGTTCTAATTAAATTATACATCTTGGGATATACCTATATTACAATTATTTTAGGATTCCAACACCCCCAAGATACAAGAGAATCTAGTGGACAATGTTAAGTTATAAAGTTCTAATTAAATTATACATCTTGGGATATACCTATATTACAATTATTTTAGGATTCCAACACCCCCAAGATACAAGAGGCTCTATCACTTGACATACTAATATGTTTTGCGTTAAGTTTTATAAAAATTTCATGATGCATAGGGGCTACATGCAATTGAATTGTTAATCTAGTGGTAAGACTCTAATTTGAAAGCTTCAAGTTATGGGCTTGATTCTAGTTGATAATGTTAAGTTATAAAGTTCTAATTTGACTATATATCTTATAGATAAATTTTATTAATTTTTTTTTAAGTTTTAAATTTAATTTTGGGTTTAATAAGAACCCTTCTCCCCCTATTCCCCACTCCCAAAGAGAAATTATATTGCTTGGTGTTTGGGGTGTTGGACTTCTTATGATTTATTAATAAGAAATTATAAAATATCACATTTTGATTTTTTAGAGCTCCACAAACCCTTCACTTCATTAATAAAACTTTGAGGATGTTAGTTTTAAGCATATGCTATTAGGGACTGCTACTTGAATTGATATTAAAGTACTTATATTTCAAGTCATAAGATCTAGATTTGAGCTTGGGCATAGCCACTTAAAAGAGATTAAGTTTTCACTCATCCGTTGGCCCTCCTAGGACTTCACCTTAGTAGGATAACCATTGATCCTATAGGTGATGATTCTTTTAGTTTCAAACATATGCTACTACTTTCTTAAGTTTCTTTGGCACTATATAAATTTCAAGGGTTTAGCCAATAACTTGTTTAATTAGAACGTATGACTTGATATTGTTATCATGGAATATATTTGTTTAAAAATTAAATTTTTGACTTACCATTTTTTGATATCATGATAAATTTCAAGTTTACTTACACTTAACATTATGCATTCAAAGGTAACATAAGGAAAAATGTAGAAGGAAAAGGATAGTAACTTCATTAATGATGAAATTTAAAGTAAATGAGTGTTTTAAGGTTATGTTCTCTAGGATCTTTTAATATTTAGCTCTTAAAGGCAATCTAGCATTGTCATCATAGTTAGACTAAAAATCCAAGCCAAAATAGATAGAAAAATCCATTTTTATCCTTGCTATCCAATTACCCATCACTTTCCATGTTTCCTTCATAAATCCATTCTAGGATGCCTCTAAATTATCAATATAAATACCTCAAGTCAAATCCCAAAAGGTTCTTTTAAGAGATATGTCCCATGATTATAACATGTCTTTTCATTAAGGGTCTTTACAACAATTACAATGTGTTATAGCATTTAATAGATGATATCCATTTGTCAATAGGGATAGGTTTGCATTAAGATCTTTCTCCATGCTCTAATACTTTAAAATCTCCTTTTAGGTTATGTTTGAGATTCCTCTTGTTCATATTGCACTAATACAACCAATTAAAAATTTCAGAATTTAAAAGATATTTGTCATATCATTAACTTACAATTCATTATATTACAGTACTAAAATATGAATTTGGAGTCTATGTACTATCAATTACAAGTCTTAATCAAACTTATATTGTGTGGATCTTGTGCACTAATTATTAAAGTTAAGGTAGGGAAAACACTTACTCTCAAAATATATAATCTAAAAAGATTTATTTACCTATATATCAAATCTAAAAATAGAAATTAAACAAGAAACAAGAAAATAAAAAAGAAATAGGATAATAAAAATAGAATTATGCAAGGAAACATCAAATTGATAACAGTTGGTCTTTTAATAATTTTATTTGTTGTTTTCCTTTTTCTTAAGTCATCTCTATTCTTGGTTCTTTAATGGTTAAACAAATTTGGAAGACATGGTGCATGCTCAGCAAGTAGTTAAATAGTTTGCCTTGAATTAGTTTTTTTTTAATATTTTTTAAAGTTTTTAAAAATAGCATTTATTTCACCATTTTGTGAACCTAGTTAGGATTAGAATAAAGAGTATGCTCCTAGGTATACAATTTATTGATCCATAAAACAATGAGGTATTAGCTTAGTGGTAAGACTCTTGATTTAAAGCTTTAAGTTACAGGTTTCATTCTAGTGGGCAATGCTAAGTTTGAATTAATTTTTTCATGATGTAATTATTTTTTTTAAAAGGATAACCATCTTAAAAAATTTTTGTATGTAACACTTACAAATTTTGTTAGTTAATGAGTCAAAGTCAATTTTTTTGAATAGTATATAGTTTTTTGTGCAAAATTGAGGATGAATTTTAAGTTTTTTATTGGGGTATGATGAAATCAACGTAAAGGATATTAGTCAAATTCAAGCTAATATGACATGTTACAAAAAGTGTCAACATAGGTATTAGTCACATAAGTGTTACATTAATAAGATATGATGGCAATTTGCATGAATGCATACACATGGATATAGTGATAAGCCTCATTGATATATATGAAATGCACAGACAAAGAAATCAATTAGATTTTAGCTAGTCTTAATGAAACTCTATTAGTTTACTTTTAAAAAAATTTAGTAAGTTAACAAGTTTCCAAAACATTTATTTATTATTTGCTATTAGAATCTTATTCAAGTAGGTATGGCTAAATGTAATCAAGTTTGACAATAAAGATTAATATTGATTCCTAATATTGCAGTGCTTTAACTTAGTTTTATGCTTTTTGTAGTTTATTTTATATGAATTGTTTATATTTATTAGTAATCATATTTACTTTCATGTTTTCCATTAGCAAAATGAATTAAATGTGTTAAGATATTAAGTGTTTAAATACTTAGTAGTTAGAGCATTGTCATGGAAATCCCAAGTTATAGATTCATTCTAGTGGGTAATGCTAAGTTACAGATTAAAAAGATTTTGTAAAAGGAATTTTGAAACTACTTTATTTTATAGATTTAAAAGGGTCCCAATGAATGTAAGTGAAAAATTAGTTTTAGTTTTAAATACTTAACTTGATTCACCAAGAAGTTAGCATGGTATATCCAATAGCATTATTGTAGGTTGATGGAACAAATACTCAATACATTGCAAATTTACTACTTTCCACCATTAGTTAATTAGTTATTAAATTTCATTTACATTTTCATCACATTTTTCTATAATTCTACTTGGGTAAAATAATAAACTGATCATGTGTCTTGACTTTACTTAACCATACAATGACAACTATAAGTGTGTGTTAGGAAGATTATGAATGTAATAATAGAAATAGTATATGTTCCCCCTAATCTTCCCTTAGAATTAAATTAGGTGTATTGCGTGCACTCATAGATTCATATAGTTAAGCATCTATAATCACATCATACCTCATCAATGTTGAAAGAATACTACATTATGAACCTATCAAAAGAGATTATGACATCAAATTTTCAAAAATCCAATTCATAGGAAATTGGCAAGATGACTATAGAAGGAAGACTTACAACTTAGGTTTGTCAAGTGGAAGGCCTTGGATTTAAATCTTTAGTATCTTTACTTTATTCAAAAAATTTATAATGATTTTATGCCTAGTGCTCTATGTCATCACTTGCACTTAATTCTATTAATGATTTCTTGTTGGCTTATTGTAAGGTAAGGTATGAACAAAACTTCCATGGTTTATTAGTACGTGGTATTGTAGAAATACAATTTTAGAGTTTTTCAAAAAAGATCATAGAGCCTAGGATTGATGTAAGTTTTTGCTTCAGTTTTGTGAAGGATGTTGTAAAATTTTAAAGGAATTATAACTAGAACAATGTTATTTGGTCATAACTATGTTGCTTTCTTTGTTCTTATGTAAATGGAACTAGTGTTTTGGTAACTTGATGACTATTGGTCCAAGGATGTCCATTTGATTAACAAAAGTTTTAGAAACCCAACAAAAGAAATAGTAAAATGATATGGGAAGAAATAATTAAAATACATATGGTAAAGAAGAATGACAAGAGAATTTCTATATACGATAAAACATAAATCATAAGAAGTATTTAGTAGAAAGTAAAAACCTAAGTAAATTCCCTAATGGGAAGGAATGTCCCAAGATTCTTAAGAGGAGGAATGAAGATCTTTGAATTTATACACACTTGTATCACTGCAATGAAAAGAGAAATGGTTTGCATTTCAAGTGAGATCTTACTATAGGAAAAAAGATTAGTAGCATTTTCATAAAAAGGACAAGGCTTTTCTTCCTTAACATAGGTTGCACAAGTATCTCTTAATCTTGATTGGATGTCAAATTAAGTTCAACATTCATGCTTTATAGTTGATAATTCTAGTCATTAAACCTTCTTATCTATAGTTGTTAGATGAACTTTGAGTTGTTTGATATCCTTGATATTTACTTTCCTTTTTACATTTGAAAAGTGCATGAATAAAAATTTAAGCTCTAAGAATCTTACTTCTTTCAAGTGGAGAAGAGTGTAGAGAGTATGCCTTGTTAGTGGTTCAAATGTTACTTCCCTTTCAAAATAGGCATCAAACGAAGTATGAAGATCCACTTCGATTCCATTCTATCTTAACCATCATTTTCTCTTAAGAGCTACATAGCCTTTCTTCTTTATATACTACATCAAAAGGATATGGGAAGGTCAGGGGTTAGGGGGCATTAATCGAGTAGAGATTCAACTCCCTTGCATTGATTCTTTAGCTCCCATGCATGTGGTGCATGCAGGTGAGGGAATATGAAGAGATCAAACTAAATTGGCACTGCAACATATATTTGTAATGCGTATTCGTTCGTGGAGATATAAAAAATCATGTTACAAATGCATAAATAATGTTATTATTATATCAGGGGCTTTTATATATTGACATTATTATTATTATGGACAAGATATCAATGATGCCAACACCTCATTCATAATTATTATATTATAATTATTGTGGAATCCAATAAATGTTATGAGATTATTATAATTAAAGCAATAATCCATAATTATAATTTGAGATATTATGGATTATAAGATTCATTCGAACAGTAAGCATTTCATAATAAATAAAGCCAAGATATGATGAAATATTACTTATAATCCATAATTTTAGAGATATTATTTATTCATTCATAATGCTAACCCATAATGATTATATCTTGGTTAGCATTATCCATAAGATATATATAATGAAATTGTTATAAATAATTGACTTTATTTATGATGAAATGTTTATAATCATTATATATAATCATTTATGTTTATGATTATAAATATATCATTATATATAACCGAGATTATGAATAACCAAGATAAATATAATCATTGGCTCCCCTCCAGTGACTCTTTGGCTAGGGAAGATTTATAAATAATTGGTTATTTATGATTATGGTAAGACATGTGTGTCAGTAGAGAGCTCATCGTCGTTTTCCTTGGCATTAGCTAGGATCATCATAGCATGATCTTGCTGAAGATCTTCCCAGGGTTTAGGCTACCAGAGGTGCAGAAGTTCTCATTTTTAAAATTTACCAGGTTAACAACCATATTATCCATTAGATTCCATTAATCAAAGAATATGTACATAAAGAAAAGGCCTCACTGCATGAAAGAAGGTAAGCAGAAATTATCAAATTTGAACTCTTTAAGTCCCAATAAGTAGAAAAAATTGTTAAAATTATGACTAAAGTCAAGCCGACATCTCAAATTGGCTAATAATTTTCATGTGCTAGCAAAAATGCTAACACTTTTGCATTTTATTAAAATGCATATTGCAAATGAAAAAGCAGTCACAATCATAACAACTGAATGCATCTACTCCATGGTAACTGCTAAATTTCAAAGCACAGCCATAGAAATGATAAAACCTACACAAAATATATAATGAGATAAAGAGAAAATGAATTTACAAATGTTTCTTTACATTGTAAAAGGGTGTAGCAAAAGAAGATTACTCAAGATAGTAGCAAAAAATTATAACTTCAGAATTCCCTGCCACTCCCGAAAGCATTGAAAAAAGAATAGAACTAAACTTTAGAATGTTTTTGCATTGGGAATGCAAATGTATAGGAAGGCATGCTAAATACTGATGACAAAAGAGCTTAGCTTGAAGTGAAACTATTACAATTCACTATAAAAAATTAACAAAAACACACATAAAAAGACTAGTAGAAAGTTTGTTTCTATAAAGAGATTCCAATAACCAAAGGCTATTGTTGACACAGAAACTTCAGAAGACCCTTCCCCTTAGGTTGCAGCTTCAATTGTAGCCATTACCGTCTTTCCTTGAATGCCTCAGCTATACCCCTCATCTTGCCCCTACCTGTAAAATCTTATGCTTAAAACATACATTCAAACAAAGTTACTCAAGAAACATATTAGCCTAATTCATATATAAATTTTATCAAAAAAAAAAAGAAACCTAAATGAAGGGATTTTTTAGCTATTACAACAAAAATTGTATTATGATTGTTGATGATGTGTGCATGTCATGGCCCTCGGTGTTAAGCAAGGATGTAGCAAGGGCCAACTAGTCTACTACCTTATTGTTGCCTTGGTTGAAGAAGCGCATGCCGATGAGCTTGTTATTGCAGCTGAAGCATGGACCACCATCGTAGGTGCCTTTCCAGCACTCTGGCAGAGCTCCGAAGTTAGTGTCATTCAAGCTGGTTCGGTTAGGCCAAGTGGCCTGTAGTAGTAGTTGCAGACAGAGACGGAGACAAAATGGAAATGGAATTCTCATTCCCATTCCCATTCCCATTTTGCATTTGGTTGCATTTGGCCTTTTTATGTGTGCAGCAGGAATAGGAAAAACTATGGCTCTTTGGTTCACATTTTGCGCAACACAAATGGAATCCCTGAAAACATCGTCAGATGTGAATGAATAGTATGGTGTCACTTTTTGAGGCTAAAGCAACAGAATAGCATACGACGACTACGACCGAGGATCGCAGCGGCAGCAGCAAGCGCGATGCAGAGTGGATTCGTTCTGCTGCAGTCTGCTTCATTTTCAAAAGGGACCACAGATCACATCACATCATAGTCCTACCACTCTTCTGAAGCAGCGGTGGGATTGAAGATTCAAGTCTCTTTCTCCTAAATTTAAGAGCAAGGAACGGAGATTGGATCGGATCTGATTAGGGTACCCTAGCAGATCTCGGGCAGATCTCGCTACCTGTGAGATCAGATTGGATCAAGGCACCTTTGCAGATCTTAGGCAGATCTTATTGCCTGTTCTATTTTGTGATCGTGGAAGAGAAGGCTCTCTTACCTGTTTTAGATCAGCTCCTTCGGTTACCATGTCGCCAGATGGTGGCTCCACTTCTTCTGAGCCATTCTACGAGCTTCCTGATGATTTGTTCGAATCTATCACCCACGAAATTTCTAGCAGGTATGTCTTTGTGCAAATTTTAGGCTACCTGCCCTGCTCTTCTAGCTTTTTGCATCATGTCAACTCTGTTTGGAAAGATCATGGTTTGATAGCTGCACATGTTCGATATTTATCTAATTCTTTTCTACTTGTTGAGTTTATTAACTCAGAGATGGTCTCTGAAGCTCTTAGCATTAGTGTCTTTCACCATCGTCATGCTTTATTGATTATTCGCAAGTGGACTCCTTCTCTCAACCCAACTTCTCCTGAATTTCGGAAAGTCCCTTGTTTTGTAGAGTTACCGAATCTCTCCTTGATTTTTGAAAGAGTTGAAAGGGATATTGTGTCTCGCCTTGGATTAATCAAACACACTGAATCCTTGGGTACACCTAGTGGCCTTCGCAGGACTCAATATATGATTGAAGTGGAATTAGACTCTCTTAAACGAGAACTTATTTTGCGTGTAGGTGGTACTAACTATATGCAAAAGGTGGTTTATTATAACCTTCCCAACTCTTGTCACTACTGCCACCAAGAGGGTCATAAGTTTGTATCATGCCCCTTTATGTTACGAAAGAAGACAATGCAAGCACGGTCATAACAATCCTCCCCTACTGATCCTAAGGTTTCCTCTATTAGCAACAAGGCTCCTCCCACACCTAGGTCTCAAAGTAAGGTTACCAAAAAGCCACCTCCTCATGCTTCTTCATTAGCTAAGGGAAAACACCCATACGTTTTTACGGCTTCTAACAACCCTCCTATTGATGATGATGGATTTCAAACAGTTCCCCTCAGTAGGAAACATCGGGGTATGCCTTTTACCAACGACGTTATACTTCAGTCCAACCAATCCACTCAAACTCTCTTACTCACCCACAATCCCTTTACTGCCATTGATCACAACCAGGAAATGATTTCTTTAGACATTGTTAACTCTACAACTAGGGCGGGGGCCTCCTCCCCCTTCTCTGGATGTTAGTCTATTCTTGGAATGTTCAGGGGCTCTCCAATCACCTCCAAACACAGGTGGTCGGTACTTTTATTCGCTCTCGACCTTTGCTTCCTGACTTCCTTCTCCTACAAGAGGTTAAAATTTCTACTCTGGATGCAATTATTCCAGGCAATAGCATCCTACCTGACTCTATTGTCTTTTCCACAAATCATATTACTAGTCAAGGTGGTGCAGCCCTTATTATCAATAAATCCTAGGCTAACAAAATTCTCTCTCATGGTAGTCACACCTCTTTTGTTTGGGCTACTCTTCAAGGCGCTTCTGGTCCTTTCAGCATTTGTAATATTTATGCTCCCACTACTCCTACCACTAGGGCCAGTGTTTGGTAGTCTCTCCTTCACAGTCTGCCTAACATTCGTTGGCTCTTTGGAGGTGATTTTAATATGATTGAACATCCTTATGATAAATTTGGTGGAGCCTCTTCTCAACTTACCAGCCTCGAGCTTTCTAGTTGGAGTGATGTTAAGGAACACTTTTGTCTCTCTGATGTTGCCAGCTCTAACGTGAATCGTGAAGGTTGGTTTACTTGTTCCAACCTTAGGATTGGTGCTGATCGCATTTGTGAGCGACTTGATCGATTTTATTTCTCTAGTTATTCCTCATGGTTTTGTGATGGTCATGTTAAGGTCCACCTTGATGCTACCCTCTCAGACCACTTTCCAATTTCTCTCACTTTGACCTTTGGTTCTAAATCTTTAGCTCAACATCGCCAACTTTTTTGCATGAATGCCTCTTTATTTCTTACTTCTTCTGGTAAAGGTCTTTTGACATCTCTTTGGAATGTAGACAGAAGGCCATCTGGCAATTTAGGTTGGATTGACTGGTGGTTGCGTGCCACTTCTCATATTTGCAACTTTGCTCACTAGTTGGGCAAGCAATATGCTAAGAAACGTAGGTCTATTGAGGCAAATGTTAGTTCTAAATTGCAACAACTTAACTCTGCACTTCAACATGACCCTTTTAATGTTGCTCTTCAACAATGACTAACTATGTTCGCTCAGTTAAACAAAAATGGGATATGTACTTTGCTAGAAGTGCTCTCATCAAGAGTCGTCTCAACTGGTTAAAAATTGAGGGAGAACCCTGTAAAGAGTTCTTCAAATTTTTAAAGGATAGAGGTACTTTCCCTACTATAGAACGTTTGGAAGTGAATGGCCAACTTACCTCCGATTCTCATGTTATAAATGGTTTTCTTGAACAACATTTTCAATGCCTCTTTGTCTCCAATGGGTTTGATTAGGATGAGTTTGCTACTAACTCAGATCACCTACCTAGTATTGTCCATAGTAGTCACAATCATCTTCTCGCTCAAGATATCTCTCTTTCAGAAATCAAGGCTGCTGTGTTTAGCCTGGCCAATGATAAAGCCCCTGGTTTTGATGCATCCCCATTGAGTTTTTTAAGAATCATTGGGATATTGTGGGTTTAGACCTCTCTTATGTTTTTGCAGAAGCCATAAATCAATAATCTCTTGGTCCTGAGTTAAATAGAGGTGTCATCCGTCTTATTCCTAAAACAGGTGATCCTTCATTGATTGGTAACTGGCGTCCTATCACTCTCCTTAACTCTGTTTACAAGATTTTGGCTAAATGTCTTGCTAATAGACTGAAGCTCATTATCCCTTAGATCATTACCCCAATGCAAACAGGCTTTGTTAAGGGTAGGTATATTCTTGATAATGTTGTTGCGGCTTGGGAAGGTATGCAATGGGCCGAGGACTCCAATCAAAACATTTCTTATCTTAAGCTTGATTATGCTAAAGCGTATGACAAAATTGAGTGGAAATTTGTTATTGCTTGCCTTCATAAATATGGTTTTCACATTAATTTTATTAAAATGGTGGAGACTCTTTTTGTTGACGCTAATGCCCTTGTGGCTACTAACGTTGGCTTAACTAATTGCTTCAAGCTTGAGTGCTCTGTTAGGCAAGGTTGTCCTCTTGCTCCTTACCTCTTCATTCTTGCTGCAAACTTTTTGTGTCATGCTATTCATAAGGATAAGGAACAAAATTTGCTTCAAGGTATTTTCATTGATCATAATGTTCCTTCCTTATTGAATATGCATTTTGCTGATGACTCATTCTTTATGATAAAAAATGATGCTCTTATTGCTGATCGTCTTTTTTATTGCATTGATCAATATTGTAGCCTCTCTGGCTTTCAGATTAATTGGTTCAAATCTTCTATCTTTTGCAACAAAGATTTTCAAGCCTGGGCGTTGTCTAAGTCTTGACAATTTTTAGGAAAGGATCAAGTTTTTAAGCTTCTTGGCATTCCCTTTTCTTTTGGCGGATCATCCAAAACATTATGGGATGTCATTGTGAAGAAACTTGAACAAAAGCTTATTAAGTGGAAGGAAAAGAAGCTATCTATGGCTGGTAAATTTATTGTCTGCAAGCATATTCTCCAAGCTACCCATGTGTATTACTCTTCTTGTTGGGCTCCTAGCATCTCTGCTTATTGTCGCATTGATTAACTAGTCAAACACTTTCTTTGGAACAACAGCCATATTAAGAAAGGATTTTGTCAGGTTGCTTGGAACATCTGTACTTCTCATAAAGAGGACGGTGGTTTGGGCCTCATTAATTGCTACACACAGGGCATTGTGTTATGTGCCAAATGGATGGCCAAATGCTTATCTGGCTCTGAACCTTGGAAGCTTCTTTTCCTTAAACGCATACAGCTTGGGAAGCCCAAAGGTAGTAATTATTGGAATAATACTCATTTCCTTAACTGGATTCTTTTTCCCACTGGTATTACCATTTATGGTTCTGTTGTCATCAAACACATTTGGAAGGCATGGTGTTATATTAGTCAGTTTTGGAACTTTAACACTATCACTATTTCTTCCTATACACTTGATAAGCTTTCTCCTTGGTGGATTCCCATTCACAATGAACCTTGGGTCATTAAGCATCCTCGTCTATGTAGCACTTGGGATAAGCTTGGCATCTCCTCCCTCTCCTCTCTTCGCATTCAAAATCGCTGGATTACTTGGACTGAATGTCACCTTATTTACGGTATTAATGCT
>MNCI01002038.1:377858-416244 GCA_015680685.1 Gnetum montanum | reverse complement strand
TTCATGTTTTTTCCCATTTCATGGGATCTTACATGGCGCGTGACGTGGAGGGCGAAAAATGCACTTCCCCCTCCCCCCTTATCCTATGAAATGAGTTGGCCTCTCAACCAAAAAAAATGTTTTGTCAAAATACAACAAGAACAGTTTATCCATAGGATCAAAAAAGAGTGTAAAACTTTTTAGAAAATTTTCCAAAGTAAAGTATGGACACAGTTGAACCATCAATTTGATGATGCCTGTATATTTTATAGTAATCTTTTTTAGGGAAAGATGATATTTGTTATCATGAGTTTTGTTAAGCTCTTTTCATTTTACCCTAGAAGAAGTTATAAATGGCATTAATAAATTAGCATGTGAAAAAGTTATAAATTGAGATGGTTTATATGCTGAATTGCTTAAATGGATAGGGCTATCTATTCATACAAAAATTGGAAAAACATTATATGTTGTTGCTTATAATGACCTTGCTAAACAATGGAAGACTATTAAAGCAATGCTTCTTTATAAGAAAGGTAATAGAAATAATTTAAACTATCATATAATAGTTATGAGTAGTATTTTCACTAAAGCTATTAAGTATTATTTTTGAAAGATGAATAAACAATTAGGTAGAAATACATAACATTAGGGTAATCTATCAAGTATGTTTTAGATAGAACCATTCTACTATTAATCATTTTGTCATTCTTAGACATTGCATCAAACTTGCAAAGAAGCTTAACAGAAAAAATTATTTATTTGCTTTATAGATTTTACAAAAGCTTATGATTTAATAAGTTGGAAAAAGTTATGGCTACGACTAACTAATATAGCCCTTCCTACAAAATTGATAATAATAATCCAAAAGTTATATGAAGTTTTCATTAAGCTCATAAATAGTGGATCAAAAAATAATTTTAAATTTGGGAGCAAAATTGAGGTGAAGCAAGTCTATCCTTTATCTCAAACTCATTTTGTAAGTTTAGATATGTAATGGATAACATAAATATAGTATAAAAATAGGTTCTCAAGCAGTGAACCTACTTCTTTATGTAGATGATATTATTTTAATATCAATTTTGAGAAAGGTATGTCTAATATGCTATGAATTTTAGAACAATTTTGCATTTTTTTTGTTTACTAGTTAATGTAGAAAAAACTAAAATAATGATATGGGACACAAGAAATACATAATCTAATTTTAAATTTTATGATTAGAATATGCAAATTATGGACTTATTAAGATACTTAGGTCATCAATATATGAATAATTTCAAATAGGATAAATGCATCAAAGAAAGAATAGTATGAAGAATAAAAGTTATCTATACAATTCAAAATAAACATAAGGCATTAGGAGTTTGAGCTTGGAAGGTCAAAATAAATCTTTCAAACAATCATTTATCTTATTGTGTTATATGGATGTCTGGTTTGAGGACCATGTCTTAGTGCAAAAACTTGAAAGGCCATTGATAAAGCATAGAAGATATTTTTACTTGATGAATTAAAGGTGAAATTTTAGACACCTTATTCTATGCTTTTGTTAAACTGTAATTTACTTCCTCTAGAAGTAGCAACCATTCATCCTTTTATTATTTATGCTTAAAATTTGACAATATTAGAAAAGATCAACATTTTCAAAATAGGTTTTGAAGATACAAAAAAGTAGGAATGGTATTTTCAAGGTATATAATGGTCAAAAACTTTGGATATCTCATTGGAGGATATACAAAGTAATAACAAAGTTATGGTCAAAAGTGAAAGGCAATGCATATATATATATTTGAAATGCATAAGAGGTAATCTATTAAACTTAGGAGTTAACTATCATATCAAAAGGCTTCATTTGAGTTCAACTCATCTTAGAATAGAAAGTGGGAGATGGATACAAATTCCCAAAGAAGGGTGCACATGCACATGCAAGCTTAGTGGGTCAAAAGATTTTGAACGTCAAGAATATGTTATTCTTAGATACCCTCATACCAAACATTTAAGACAAAAATATAATATTATAGCAAAAGATTTATAAGATATTGTCTTATTAAATCTAATCTTAAATTAGGCACTTTATTACATTGATATTTAATTATAATCATACAAATGTAATATTTGTTTAATATATTTTTAAGTCTTGGTAAATAGTAAAATCTCAGTGTCAATGTCCATTTATATTTACAATTGCCATAGTATGCAGCATAAATCAGAAATCCCGATGCCTAATAACAAATTTCAATTTCAATTTCACTCCTATTAAAGTAATTTGCTTTGATATGTGTGACCATAGAATTAGAGCTAACTTGAAAATAACTAGTAGTATATTTTGGAAATTATTAGTAAAACTGAAATTGAAACTAAATTTTATCTTGGCCATGGAGATCCAAGAGGATCTATTGGACAGATGAAATATACAAAGCATGAGCTTTAAATATATCATTTTACAAAGTTGGCAAGTGTTATAGGCTGTAATACTCCATTTTCTTCAAATTTTTTCCATATATAGGCATTTGAGAAAAATATGATTTTCATCTTCAATGGTGTTACTATCACAAATTTTGCAAATTCTTTCTTTCCGTGCTCAATTCTTTCTTCAATGGTGGAATGTTGTACCATCTACTTGTCTCAACTCTAAAATAGTGAGATCCTAGCTGGGATTTGTTAATTAAATGCACAATTGAAAATGATTATTATCTATCAAGTAAGTAACTTGTGTAGAGATGCCTCCTCTAATATTATCTAAATAGAATTTTTTCTTTCCTTTAGTAGCTTTCTATAATTTTTGTGAAGAAACTCTTCTAACAATTCTTTTTTGACATTCTTTAAGGTTGCAAAGTAAAATAGTTTTTGGAATATTCCATTTTCTAAGCCACATCTTTGCTTGCTGAGATCATCCTTTGTCTTAGGATGCATACAATTTTTTTAAAAAAATTTATTGTCATTACTATAGAGTTGGTGATGGTAATAAGCCACAAATTGACAAATAGCCACGAATTTATTAATGAATAGTCTGGTAACATCGAATAAAACGACTTAGAACGATTGTTCTACCATGCTTACATCCCTGAATTCAGCAGGGTGTTAAAAAACTGCATATCTTAACACCGGCAGAGCTCATTGTTGATGATCTTCCTGCTTTCAGTTGGTTGTATGTGGCAAATCAGTAGAGAAGCTATATCCAACAATGAATGTATTTTATGGGTACAAAAGGAAACCAACAAAAAGGGCGTTGGAAATTGAAAGTAGTTGGAAAGTTGCAGACATGGTAGCCGACACGATTTGTTAAAAAATTGAAGGAAACTGAACTGATTCGAACTTCAACCACTCAAAATATTCGTAATTCCAGTTGGACAATGTTGTTGCTGGGTAAGTTACTATGCCTGTTGAACTAACTCTGCTACAGTCGCAGAAACCTTGAAATCTAAGTATCCTAAGAGCCACGCCAACTAAAGTTGCCAAGCTGTCAGAAAAATATTGGCACTTTCCTCTAATTCTTTTTTCACCATGGTGGGTCAGCCGAAAGGTTTCCGGGGCTGCACGAATCAAATCAATCATGAGGGAATTAGCTTGCTGCAGGGTAATCTGTTCCCGCCATTGCTTTATATGCACTTCAAGTTGTTGTTGTTGTCGGAGGCGAACTCAGATTTTGCAGGTTTGGCTGATTGCTCGGTGAGAAAAAATGATGGAGAGCCCTGAGCAAGAGTCTTATGACTATTTGTTCAAACTTGTTCTTGTTGGAGACTCCGCCGTTGGAAAATCCAGTCTTATGACAAGATTTACTCGCAATGAATTCAACCTTGAATCCAAGTCCACCATCGGAGTGGAGTTTTCAACCAAGCAACTTCAGGTATTGTGATTTATGTTTATTTGTGGCGATGGAGCTAATTTCTTCTTGGTTACATTTGTTGAAGAAATGGTTTTGGGCTATTTCAGCTTTTGAGTCGGCTGAGAATTAGAAATTTAGCTGAGACTGAGCTGAATTGTAATTTTAAACAAAGGTTGTTTAGGATGTCCAGCCTAACAGAATTTTTTAAAAATAGTTTCGGTTCTGATTTGCAGTACCTTCTCAAATCAGTTGTCATCTGCTGTGTTGATGATTAGCAAGACATTCATGTTATTTTCAGATTTGGTTTTCGATAAGGGAGTGTATTAATTCACATAGAAAACAACTATAAATTATTATCTTACAAAATTCATCTAATTTTCTGATCCAGTTGTCCTGATGGCTCCAATAATATATTGATTACATAGTCAGATCCATGGTAGACTTTTCTTACAAACAACTGCATTTGAATGTCCTTCAGGATTTTCCAATACACTAAGAATTCGTGTTTTTGCAGTTCATACTCTGTCCTGCAGGTTAATTCTGTAAGGAATTTTCTTAAAAGAAAGTAGAAGGAGATTTTATTAATAATATAAGTTTCCTTGTACAACGAGAAATGTGAATTTTTTGGAGTAACAGTATTGGTTAATCCAAAAATGTCAACGTTGTTCTTTCAGCCATTAGAAATGTAACTTTGTAACTCATCTAGATCAGGTAAGGAGAGTGTCCATTTGTATGCTAGATGTTCAGAGAGGGTGAGTGCTATAACAGCACATACATGGCCACAAATTAGATACAGTTCTATTTTCACATTTTCGACTTGATCTGGTTGGTTCTTGTAATATTGCAGCAGAATCTCAATCATATCAACGTAAGCAAGTGCCCATTGATCTTAAGTTTAATAAAATATCCACTATAATTCAGGGTAAGAGAGATCCTGAGATCCAGCAATATATTAATCATTGCAGTGTAATACATATATGCAATGGGTAAAGGAAGAAAATGTACCCTTTTGTTCTTGAGATCCTAAGATGCGAAAAAAGCACATTCTAGTGTTTGTGGTGATCATCTTTTAGCTATTGACCTGTCTCATGATGTTAACCTATTTTTTACGATAGTTTCTTTGGTACCATTCAGGGCTTTTCAAATTCCCCTCTCGCTTGTTTATTGTGAACTGTTTCTTACCTTTTGTCTTTGTGTCATAATTTGGACAGTTTCTGGATCACAAAATCAGAGCTCAGATATGGGATACGGCAGGCCAAGAGAGGTACAGAGCAATTACAAGTGCTTTTTACAGAGGTGCCTTAGGGGCATTGTTGGTATACGATATCACAAAAAGTGGCAGCTTCAAGAATCTGCAACGATGGCTCAAAGAAATGAGAGATAATGCAGATCCAAACATGGTGGTCTTGATGGTTGGAAACAAACTTGATTTGGGTCATCGCAGAGCTGTTTCAACAGAAGATGCACAGGCATTTGCTGAAAATGAAGGCCTTTCTTACATGGAAACTTCTGCACTTGACACTACGAATGTGGAAGAAGCTTTCCAGACAGTTTTAATGGAGATATATAAATTCATGAGAAAGAAAACAGTTGTACATGAGGAAGCCAACAACACTGGTGTACCTAAGAAATGTATCACAATTGATGTGAGTGCTCATGAGCCTGCAGAGAAGCAGGCAAGATGCTGTGTCTAGCCAGATACAGATTTGTTAATGTTCCATGTCCTGAAAATGATACAGAGTTTTAGTGTTTTAATTCGCAATTATGGTGTTTTTGTTGGTAATGGCGGCTTAGCATCTTACAACAAATAGATACAGGAACTTAGAATTATCATAATTCAATGTCCCATATGGATTTCTCTCTATATATTTGTGTGATTTTTAGATCATTCGTGATAACAGTAAAAAAATAAATCAACAGAAAAATACAATAATATATTTTGAGGAAAAACAAGAAAAACCTAGCAAGAAACAAGCTCCTGGATTTTTATGTCATCTTCGAGAAAATTTTTTAAAACACAATGAACAACAGAAAATGGGAATGAAGAAAGCATTTGGATGAAAGCCAAACACACTACCTTGAAGGCTTCCTTGGAACCATATTTATAGCATAGGATGTTGGATGTAAATTAGATATTAACAATAGTAAAATGATAGGGATGAATAATAGTTTTACATTGACTATATTTCATATATTTATAGCTAAATACTTAACACTACAGTTTGTTATAACATAACTAGTGTATCATACAATACTTAACACTACAGTTTGTTATAACATAACTATAGTGAATAGTAGTTGCTTTCACTTTATTCACAATTCTCCCTCCTAAAGGCAAAGTTGTCATGAAGCCTGACCTAAACCTTAGATGATATCACCTTCCATGACAGCAACCGTTGTTCGACACCATAAAAATGTTTTAGTAGATAAAGATTTTGTCATCACATCAACAAGATTCCCCTTTGTCTTAATTTTTTCAAGAAGAAATCTTTGTTCATTTATTTGCTCTCGAATATAGTGATATTGTATTTCTATATACTTCATCCTACTATGGAAAGTGGAATTTTTGGATATATAAATTAGACTTTGGTTATCACAACTAATTTTCACAATCTTTTATGAATTCAGAGTTCAGCCACTAATCTTGAATCCATGTTGCTTCCAACTAGGTAGGTTTGCAGCAACATATTCTACTTCAGTAGTAGATAGCACCACCAATTGGCTTTTCCAAGAGATAGCACCACCAAAGATATTAAACACATATCCACTAGTTAATTTTCTATTGTCTAAATCCTCACCCCAATCAACATTTACATAACCATGTAGAATGGACGAATCACCTTGATAACAAATACCAAAGTTCATAGTACCACAAAGATATCGAAAAACTCATTTTTACAGCAATCCAATGTTGGTTCATTGGATTAGACATATACCTACTGAGTTTTCCAACAATGTATGCAATATCAGGTCTAGTAGTGACCATTACTGATGAGTTGCCATTTAGTCAACTGTGATATCGCATACGCGATATCACAGCCTGTCTCCTCATCTATAAATAAGAGGTAGACAATTCCGATAGGAAGTTTTTTTTCATCAGTTTAATTTTAGTTTTAGTTTTCATTTTTCCTCTCAACCCTTTTCCTCCCAGTGTATGCCCACAGTGTGGTGATTGTAATTGTATGACTTCCTTATTCGAGTGTGACGTACTTGGACACACACATGACCGGAAATAAAGATCGAGATTACTTCATCATTGCAGCATTCACTTAGCTTAATTATTTATTTAATTGTTATTTACTACTTTCCTAGTTAATCTCTTCTCACCCTTAAACTCTTGTTAACGCGGAATGAGTACGACTTGATTACGAGCATTTAAGTGTGACTACTTGGTAACCCAGTAGTGTACCTAGGATCTGAGCTTGGTAATCTTAGTGGTAGTCATGCACGAAGTCCAAGATGTGTACGGATAATGGAGGAACAAATGCTCATCGCACTTAGGCTAGCTAGATTCTCTCTCAGCCTTTCTCTCTTAGCTTAGTCAATATTACTTTCCATTGTTCTCAAGAGTAGCATTAGCATAGAAACACATCATACACCTCACTTTGGACTAAACCATATGTGACAAAGCTAATACTAGTCTAGGTGGGAAGACAGCAAACTGCAACCTAAGGCTAACTATCTAGATGCCACAACTAGTTCGTCTGCGGAGTTCGACAGGATCGCGCGTGTAACGCTCATATTCGTATGGTTGAGTGTAGGGGTACCTCGTCACTCATCATTGGAGTTGTTGCCAGGGACAGTGCTAGTGATTTAGATTAGTTATATCATACAAGGTCGCTGTATAGGACTTAACGATATATCTCTTAGGGAGAAGAAATAATTATAAAAAGTCACATATAAATTCACACACAATTTCACAACCATGCCTCTCCTACAAGACTATAATAATGCCACACCTAGTGAGGAAGTTCATTGGAGAACCAACGAATTATATGATAAAGAAGATTGGAGTACGCAACCCAAGGTGGGGGTTTCTTATAAACATAAACAAAGGCAACATCGTCCCAACGCACAAAAGCATAACCTACTTGATGACGATGAACCCCCACTGGCCACTACAAGCCTAACACAAATACAAGAGGTTGTTCGAATCTCCTGTAGACATCATAAAGAGAGCCGTCTACCCAGGCTTGATTTAAACAACTTCCCTAATTTCTCAGGAGGCTATGACTTAGATCTGCATCAACATTTACAAGCCTTCTACGATGCCTGTGCATGGAACAACATTGATAACGGTTGGCAAAAATGCAAGCTCTTTCCTATGACACTTGTTGGCCAAGCAAAAGTATGGTATAGATCGTTAAAACCAAATTCAATATGACATTGGCCAACAATGGTAGAACTCTTTAATGAAAGATATCAAACCTATGCAAGAGTGTTAGCCTTGAGGAAAAAAATCCAAGAGTGGAAACAGGCACAACATGAACCCTTGGACATGGCCTTAGAAAGATATTATGCACTATTAAACAACTGTCCAGGCCATAAGTTTTCCGAGGAAAGGCTAATGTACCATATCATTGATGGGCTTCATGATGAAACAAGAGAGACCTTAGGAATGTATGCCCAAGGTCAATTATACGAACTACGAACCCATCAAGTCCAAGAGCTTATTAAGCGGGTAGCAAAAGAAGAAGGAGAAATGACTAGATGGGAGAGTGTTGAAAAACATCAACAGGACCAAAATCACAACTTAACAAAGGTCCATAATCACACAAAAAGGAGAAATCAACCAATCTCAAGGAGGAAGAATCATCTTTTCCAACACAACAATCACTAGAAGAAGTCGAGGCAAAGATCAATAAGATGTTGGAATGGATGCATAAAAAGTATGGAGAATGTATTAATATTATTGGAGATAGAGTTTTGACAACCCAAGAAGCAGGACAAAGTATCCTTAGACAATTAGAAAGAAGGGATAAGGAAAATAAGAGCTCAATTGCAAATCACACGTATGAATGCAACATTTGCCTGTATGATCACCCCAAGGGTCAATGCCCAATCCTGTTACATTTGTATAAGCATTGGGGAAGCATGTTACATCTAGAGTTCGTACAGAAACACTATGTTCAATCACAGTGGCAACAATCCCAGTCATGGGGGAAGCCACCCCTAAACTGGAGACACCCTTCGTATCATCCGAATCTAAACGCTTACCTAGTTCAACATCATGTTTCCCCAACTGGGTCAACATACTCTATCTCACCGCATTATCATTCTCCTCAATACTATTAGCCCATGTCCTCAACACAACCATCGCCTTATGCACCTTACACTTCTCCTAATTTTCAACATTCTTATCCTTTCCCTCCTTCTAAATCGTCATCAACTGTTCCTAAGGTGTCTGCACCACAGCAATAACCCACGAATGTTACTTGTGCTACTATTGCCAATAGCAGTGAGAGACCTCAGCAACATTGAAGGCGTCCCTTCTTTAGAAATGACCCTAAGAAGGGACAACACAATTCCAAGGCCACTGTATCCTCCAACTCAGCACAAGACCAACATTGTGGTGCACTCTTACCTTCAAACCCAACGCCTCCTGTTACTTCATCAGGGCCACCAATTAACACTCCAACAACCATATGGCCCAATGAATAAAGCCATGGAGAGTGACATCATTGCATACCATCCTATGGTACCAAGTATCATAGTGGGTCAACTCGTTATCTAGGAGCTAC
This sequence comes from Gnetum montanum, assembly GCA_015680685.1. Taxonomy (NCBI): domain Eukaryota; kingdom Viridiplantae; phylum Streptophyta; class Gnetopsida; order Gnetales; family Gnetaceae; genus Gnetum; species Gnetum montanum. The sequence goes on along the minus strand of MNCI01002038.1, from coordinate 406,704 downwards.
ATCTTATAAATCACCCCATTATGCTTACTACAATCAAGTGTGTGAAGCCCAATGGAGTAGGTATGACCAAGTTTCAATATTTTCAATATGCAAGGATCCTCATCTTCCATTTATTAATCCTTGCCATCCTCAACTGTTTAGTTATGGGGGATATCCCCCATTCTAGTAACAAGCAAGATTAATAACTACTTTTCATTTTCTTTAATTTTATAATTTTTTGTTTTCCAGTTTTTCATTTTTCAACTTCTTGTTTTATCTTTTTGTCTTTTTATTTCTTTATAAGTAATCTCATCTACGAATAAAACACTCATGTGGTTCGTTGGTTGAGGTGTGTTCTATGTTATCGAGTCTCGAGTGATCAATTATTTGGACAGTAAGCCCATTACACCAACTCATCCATTCTACAAATAAGAGGTTCTGTTCGAGGGTATAGTGATACACTTGACATCCTTGAAACTTAAAATTAATTTTGTGTTCATTGTACCCAAAATGAAGAAGGATGGACCAAGAGAGAATGATTAGGGTGTGACATCAAGAGGACTTGCAGGTTCTCTTTGGTGATGTCTATGTGAGTTATCATGCAATGTGGTTGTACTAAGATCCTTGTAGATCTAATGAAAAGTGGGAGTAAGAGTAATCAAAAGGCACTAAAAAATCTAATGCTTTTCTAGGGTGTCCCACTGGAAAGAAATGCACCCATGCCTGAAGGTTGGCGTCTTCTCTAAATTCAGCAATTGAAAAAAAAAAGAGAAAAAGAAAAATGAAAAAAAAAGTGCCACAAAACAAAAATCACTCCTCCCTTGAATAAAACGCCAAGTGATCGTACGCCTTGTTGTTATGGTACTCTCATAGTTTCTCATCATGGGATGAAACAATGCGGTGTCATTGATCAAAGGAATGTACTTGGTCCTAATCTTTGAATGACGGGTTAATGACACGTTAATCATGCTTTACATGCAGGATTCATTGTGCCCTGGGTCAGTTACCTCATGTCCCAATCTCTACAATCCCTTCTATACCCCCTTTCATCTCACTATCCATGTAATTACAGCTTGTGTCTCGTATAGCATAGAATTCTTACCTCATTTCGGTGATATTTACATGTGTGTGTTTTGTGGAACTAGTGCGGATTACATTTAACCCTTCGAGTGCCCACAGACACTTTTAAGTGTGGTTATGCAAGGGCATTATAGTTTGGAACCTGCTTTGGGGAGGACCCACTTGTGTAATTTTTGTAATTTGCACTCATGACCCACCTTCCACACACCATTTATTACCCTTAGCATATTGCCAACGATTTCCTTTCCCTTATTACTATCCTTCTGAATCAACGTTCCTATGTACCATTACATGGCCTTTTTCTCTCACTTACCACCTGAGGCCTTATTGGTTAAGTCCATCCACATCTTGTTATTCATGCCTTCCAAACCATCTAATTATCCTAGAACCCTTCAACATGTGCCACATGTCCTAACTTCTATTTTTCATTCTAGAAAAAACCTTCAAAATTTGGTATTTTTCCCTCGACCTAAACATCAATAGGCCGCGATATCACATACATGATGTATTGTATGCGATAACACGTCCCTATAACCTATATATAGGTGACCCCCTGTAACACTTAGCATCATTTTTCACAACTCACGCGGGGGATTTTTTCAAATTTTTCTCTACGACTCGCAAGTATGACACCCTTGATTTTCTACCTATATCTTGCTCGTTGGTACTCTAATTTTTATTCCATTTGAACCTGCTTGAACCTACATTGTTCAGCTTAGTCGTGGGGGAGGGACATACACCAAATAGTGCATAACTTTGTTGGAATTTGTCATCTCCCAAAGGACATTATCAATAGTAATTAGTTGTAAAATTAAGAATAAAATGTGCCGAAAATAATTTCATCCCCTTAGGTACATCGGGAAACTAAAATTGGAAACAACCTAAGTAAAAAGGACCCACTATTATAATCTTTTGGAAAACATCACACGGAGATAAAACAAATTAATTAATTAAGGCAAGTAGTAAGGTATAACTTAACTTTAGAAACAACCTTACTAACGCTTGGCCCCGTGTGATTGCAGATGGTCCCGAAATGTGGACAACAGGAAGGTCTTGCTCAAGGTGGAAGTAAATGACCTAGGAGAGGCAAAGAACAAGTCCCTGCCGAACAACATGCAAAATAGTGTATCGATGGAAAACATTGGTTGCTGGAAATACGGAGCTGAGTTCCATGTACACAGTTCCAACCCTGGATCCGTGCAAGGGTCGTGCTAGAGAAAATGAATCTGAGGTGCCCTGAACGATCTTGTCGATCAGATAGGGACTTACTTAATCAGTAAAATTTTGTAATAACCGGATGGCAAGATGGCGATTTCAATGAGGAGATGTGATATCGTTAATATCGAAGGTAATGAGAGTGATGTAAATGATTCAAAGCCATTACAAAATCTATGTAGATAGGATGCAATAGATTGGATTTAGAGAGTGTGCAATCCCGAGATTTGGGATTTAGCTTATAAACAAAATATGTTGGACACAACGATTACAAGTAGGATTCGGTTTAGACAAAGCACATGTTAAGAACAGGAAAGCTATTCAAAGATGAAACAAGCAAAGGCCAATCTACCTTGTTCTAGCCAATCTGGACGCAAGGGAGTCAAACTCGAAGCAGAATGTCCGCTAACTGGCAGTTTCTGATCAGAAGCTCTTATCAGTCACCTTCAATGTTCTCACGGCTACTGATTCTCTCTCGTTCTCTTGCCAATCTTCGCCAAAGGTTGTCAACAATTGCCAATGAAAAAGAATTGCTCAAAGAGAAAATTTTCCAACAAAGAGAAATTTTTGCCAACCCTTTGATCGTTGTCAACTAGAGTAATTATAAGGTTAGAGTCAAGAGAAAAATGCGGTTTAGATGACGCATGTCCTGAACCTACAAAATGCTATTGACTTGATGAGTTTGTTTTTGAAGCTTGCGGTGCTATGCTCCATTACGCTCTGAAGCGTAATGTATCGTAATCTACCTTTGCTGGAACTTTGGTAACAAACTATTTTGCGGCTACGATGTAATACGCTAGAGAGCGTATTGTGACATAAAAACCACTAATGCTTGAGTTTTGTTATCTCTAAGATTGAAACTACATCAATCATCTGCTTGCATTACGCTGCGTTATGCTACATTACGCTACATAGCGTAACTCAGCGTAACATAGTGAACTTGCCAAAAAATTGAAGTGTTGTCATTGCGCTTCCCTTGCTTCCATTTAGTCTTTCTGGGGTTTATTACACTACATTGCATAATGTAGCGTAATAGACCCTTAGTTGAAAAAAGCAAATTTGCTGAGATGTGCGACACGTTGTAGATCCTTGCCTGAGCCTCAATATTTTGCCGAACCATTGAGGTCTCAAATTCTGCTATCTCTGTTGTTGTGACTAGATGGACTATCTTCTTGCATTACGTTGTGTTACACTACATTATGCTGCGTTGCGTAATGTGATGTAATATGTGAAAAGTTAAGATTTTCGAAACATAGCTAACTTGCAAAGCTGAAGGCTTGCCATTGCGCATCCTTGTCTTGTTCTATCCTCTGGAGTCTATTACACTGCGTTGCATAGTGTGGCGTAATAGGCCCTTAGCCAAAAAGGGAACTTGCTGAGCTACGACTTGTCACAAATCCTTGCCTAAGCCACAAGATTTTGCTAAACCGCTGAGGCCTCAAAATTTCACGGTGTTTCAATGGCCCCTCTTTATTTACATTTAGAGGGATTACCCAAAAGACATCTTCAAAGAATATGAAATACCAGAGAGTTAAAGACACCAACAACGTCTGTTGGCAACTGCTCAAATGTTGCTCTGTCAACCTGGAAGTGCAAAGAAGGGAGGAGGAGAGATCTTAAAGAAGTGAGAAGAAGGAGGTTCGGGGAAGACTCAAGCATGTGAACAGGAAACTTTTGCAAACATGTTATCAGGCGTCTTTTCGTGGGCGTTTTCCCGAGAGGTTGTGCTACTATACTGCATATGAAGGGCTTGCATGAATGAGTTGTGTTACGCCCGTAAGGCCTGGATGAGTTGTTTTACATCCATTTTGCCTAGCTTTGCCCATTTTTATTGAAGAAGGATTCTTTCCATGAGATGAGTTGCGTTATGCCAATCCATGGACAACTATCACATGTGAAAGAGTTCCTATACACTCATGTTCTGTACAACCAGGAGAGAAGGGTAAAGGTAGTTGTAGGGATATAGGAAGGAGAAAGTGAAGTAGGTTGTTTGACAATGGGAAAAAGGAAAGGATCTGCACTCTCAAGTAATCAGGCTAGTTTGAGCAGCCACCTTAGAACGCTGTGATGCCTCACCTTCTAGTGAGTGCATTCTTGAATAACGCTATCGTAACAAGTAACCTGCAAAACGTAATAGAGAAAATAAAGAAAAAGCAATCATCCTAATCACTAAGGAGGCTGTTGAAAGAAGCATTGTCTGAAGTGAAGAGGAGAGCTCAGGCCACGGAGAAGGGACCATAGTAAGAAGCAAGGATCCCTTTGTTAATGCCACGGTTCAGGAAGTCACCGTTGAGAGCTGGATTCATCTTGCTCAAATGACTGGGCAAAGAACCAGACAGATGAATTTGCCAAGCTAGAGTCTAGTGGCGGTGACGAGTGGAGACCACCGAGGCTATGGATGGCCATAGCTTCCTTGGGGCCCCAAGTGACGAAATTGACCCCAGGAGTTGCAACTACAGAGTGGCTATCATAACAACATCTCTGAGGGGTTAGTAGTATGCCAGGCGGTAAGCCAATGGGCGAACATCTTTAGGGGAGAGCGTAATGACGGTGGCAGCACTGCTGCCTCTGGTAGTCAAAGCTCCATCGAAGTATAACGTCACTTCGAGACCTATTGATACAGGGTTTAAACTATGTATCTATTCATTAGAAAACTCAGGCTCAATCATAGCTTAATCGTTAACAGGTGACATTGCAAGCTGGTCAACTATCGCTTGGCCTTTCGTGGAAGATTGGCCGACGTAGTGCAAGTCAAATTCTTTTATGATGGTTTTCTAGTGGGCTATCCTACTACTTTTGTATAAATTGTTTGTGATGGCCCGTAGAATGTTGTTTTTACAGATTATATTAACCTGGCCATGGAAAAGATAGTGCCTACATTTTTTAAGTGCAAACACCAATGGTAAACAATTACACTCTACTTCATTGTACCATGTTTCGTATGCAAATAGAGCATGACTTAGGTAGTAGATAGGAATTTCTGACCCATCGTCCTTTCTTTAGCATAACAACGCAGCTATAGAAACCTCTGAGCTCGCTAGGTATATGTAGAAAGGCTGGTACCTTTATGGTAGGAAAAACATGGGCAAATGTAATAGCTCATTCTTCAGATCGTTAAAAGCACGTTGGCAGTTCTCGGTCCATTCGAAGTTAACCCCTTTCTTGAGCAGATATTGCATGGGGTGTAACTTGTCTGTTAATCTTGAGATGAACTGCCTGATAAATTGCAACCTACCCTGCAACCCACGTAGTTCTTTGAGGTTTGTAGGTGGTACCAAATTAATGATGGCTTTAACTTTGTTGGGGTCAACTTGGATGCTAGTTTTTGATACCAAAAACCCCAACATTTGCTTGATTTTGACTCCGAATACACATTTTCTTGGGTTGAACCGTAGGTCGTACCTAAGACATCGTTTAAGGATTAACTCTAGGTCTTCTGAGTGATCTTCCGACTTCTTAGATTTGACAGCTATGTCGTCTACGTAGTCGTTCAATCTCTCTAAGAGGTAATCACTAAAGATGTATGTCATAGTGTGTTGATAGGTTGCTCCAGCATTTTTTAACCTGAAAGGCATCATGGTGTAACCGAAAGTTCCCAAAGGAGTCTTGAAAGTCATAGTCAATTAGTGTTCTAGGTTGATACAAATTTGATTATAGCCCAAAAATCCATCCATAAAGGATAGTAACGCATGGCCAGCTTTTGTATCGATAAGTTGGTCGATACTCGGTAATGAGAAGTTGTCTTTAACCATGGCCTTGTTCAAATTGCAGAAGTCTATACAGATGCGTATTCCTCTCATCTTCTTAGAGACAACTATGATGTTCGACACTCAGTCTGAGTAATCAACTGCATGAATGAAACTAGCCTGATACAACTTAGTGATTTTATCATGCATTGCTAGCATAATTTCAGGCTTAATCTTCCATGCTTTCTATTTAACTGCTTTGATATGCAGGTTTAAAACTATGTTGTGATGTATTAGTCTCGGGTCTAAACTCGGCATGTTTTCGTATGACCATGCAAATACCGCAATGTTATTTTGAAGCACTTGAAATATGTCACTCTGCATCTGTTGGTCAAGGAGAGAACTAACCTTCAGAGTTTTACTTTCTCTTTTGTGCATAACTACAGGGACCTTAGTAAGGGAATCCTCGGTCACATCGCCAGCTTCCAGGTCTAGGGTTCGGGCCAAATGTTCTGGCCAGTCTGGGCATATTTTCGCTGTTGCTATGGTTGTATCACAAAGGGAAGCATCAGTTCCTATCAGTGCGTGATTGAGCTATCTAATAGTTTCCCCGTATGGGCCTGTTAAGGCTAGGGGTGCGAGTAAAGCTGCATCCATTTGCAAATTGACCTGCAAAATCGCCACAAACGGAGGTTGTTACATTTTTTTTTGTTGATCTGTTGAAATGATAGAAGGTTTTCTTGTTTTAGTGGTACATGTTAAAGGGGTTGCCAGTTTAAATTCCTAGCGGACCATTACCATATGCGTGGTTTTATGAGAAAGTGGTGAGCCCAATTTCCTAGATGTTATCGTAAGACTTTTGTGAACTATGATGAGAAGTGTAACGTGGTGTGTCTAGCGTGTCGAGACAGCTAATTTAGAATTTTATGCGGACTGTAGTTAATGTGACCAGATTATGAGATGATGAGCTACGCATTAGTTTAGGGTCTTTTCAGACCATAATCTATACGATATCGACGAGGTTAATGTTGCAATCTTTATGCTTCATGTCACACTGAAATACCTGCATTTTGGAAAAATTCCACATTGGTCGGATGTGGGAATAGTTGGTTTTAATCAATCCATTCATAAGGTGATGGTCCATCCTCAAAGCAAACTGGAGATACTGCGAATGTGAATTTGGCTATAGCAGAAGGAAAGAAGAAGTAAGGCATAAGTAGAAGATTTTGCGAAGGTTGTTCAATCTTAGCCATGGCATCGAAGATCAAAGGCAAACATGTCAAATTGGTGAAGATTGATGAAGTGTAGGAGAGTTTGCAGCAGGTTTCAAAGGCCAGAGTTAAAATGCGGGAGGCTACTCCACTCGCTTGGTAAGTGGCCTTTTACCCTCCTGCATGATTGTTATTTTGGTTGTCATGGCATCACAATTGTACCTATTTCGAAGATGCGTATTAGGGTGGGCGTTGATACCTGGTCACGCAGGCTAAGCTATTGTAGTCCGTAGTATTACCGCTATTGCCGTTGTCGGAGACAGACCTTGCATAATCGCAAGGGTTAGGGCAATTTTGGGCAATATTGTGCAAACGTAATGTATAACTGGAGGAGTCCAGGTACTATATCCTTATGTAGTATAAATAGGGTTCCATTGTCTTGCCCATAATGGTTGCATGTGACGCTGGGGTAATATGCAGTATTACTTTTATCGTCGTTGTTAGGGACAGACCTTGCGTCGTCGTAAGGGTTTGGGTGATTTTTGTAATGCATGTCTAGTGTAACCTGCAATTTTCTAGGAGTTGAGGTAACGGAAATTCTAGTGTTGCATAATGAATTTTTGTGCGCCTCTCACTTTTTATTTTTCATTTTGCCCACATTGCTATTTCTAATGGAAGTGTGTTTCATTGTAATGGATTACACTAAAGCCCGTCCTGATCATCTTGGACATTGTGGGCATTCTGTGTTGTTTACATGTCCCCGTGGCCAATGTTCCTTCTCCTCATGCTCATGTAAAGGAGGAGGCGATTTGGTTCAGAAGAGGTGCATGAGAGTTTTTGTAGTTTTATTGCATAATTTTAGTATCATTATTTGGTCACATCTACCGACCGAGACAGCTGCCACCATTCTGGAGATGTTACTAGTTGGATTAATGCAGAGCATCTTGGTGTTTCTGGTGGATGGCTCAATCAAAACCATGTAGGTACAAGATCGTGAATAGAGTGCTAGGGGTTTGAGGCATTTTTCTTGGATCTAGTAGATGCCCAGGTTTAATTGTTATCATGCCTACACTACTCTGTTTGTGGCTCATCATATTACGACCTACTTCCAGAATCCACCTAGCATTCTGTATTATGCAAGTGGGTAAGTGTTTCTGCAACATTATAATATGCTAACCATTGTCTGAATTTGTGTCAAGTATAAAGGATTATCTACCTTCTATGGTGTAGTTTTTTCATCAATGAGAATGGTTTCTAGGATGATACAGATACATTGTCTGTGGAAGAAACTGCCATAAAGGAGTTCACCTCTATTAGCAACGTACGTGCTAGTGTTATGGGATAGCTAGAACTTGAAATCCCACATTACCCTACTCGCTATGTCGACTTCTTCGTCAAGTGTAAAAGACTTAGATGGCTAGATAAGGAGTGGTGTAAAAAGGACAATGTTCATTGATCTAAATGATATAATTTGTGATACAAAGATTTTAGTTTTCAGGAAATGAAGCATATCGTTAGAAGGATTATACTTTTTAGGCCATTGCAGGCCATCAATAGTTTAAGGCCATTTCAGGCCAAACTATCGTAAGCGTAAACAGAAAAAACTAAATTGCCAGTTTTAGGCCATGATGGGCCATAACTAGTTTAAGGGCATTTCGGGCCAGACCATCATAAGTGTAAACAAAAAAAGACTAAATTGCCAATTTGAGGCCATGAAGGGCCGTAACTAGTTTAAGGCTATTTTAGGCCAGACCATCATAAGCATAATAGGAATAATGTGACAAAAAAGATCGTAAACTATGTAACAGTAAATATTGTGGACTAGTACAACATGTCACGTTAACGTGTTGCTAGCCTTGTAATTGTTTCTTGATCGTTTTTAGGTTTGGCATGCGTATGGACGAGGGGGCTTATTACAACATTCCTCTATGTTACCATCTTCTTTCTGGAAAGGCAATTTGGCCCAAGTCAAGTTTTCATTGGCCATTGTGTTGACCTGTTCAACTATTGGGACAGGAGTCTGATCTTCGGGGACTTCAATCTCTGACCCTTATTCCATTTTCATGTTGTTAACTGCTTGAGGGGTCATCTTATCACCATGGATGATCACTTCCCCTCCTACATAGGGCAAGTGAATCTCTTGATGAATGGGTGATGAGACTGCTCTTAATTAAGCTAGCCAAGACCTCCCTAAGATTAGGTTGAAGCCAGGAATCTCCTCGACGACGATGAATACTACGCTTGTGGGGAATTAATCCCCTGCCACAAAGTTGATGTGCACCATTCCCTTAACTTGCACTCTTGCCCCATTAAATGACTTTAAATATGACGTTGTTGTGGGATTGATCTGGCCGAGCAAACCCAGTTTGTCCACTATAGAGAATGGAATGACATTGGCAGTGGCCCTATCATCTATGTGTACTCTCTGGATTCTGTATTGGCTGACCCGGATAGTGATGAACATGGGCACTGTTGTCACCTAACCCTTTTCTGGGTCATCCTTAATGGATTCATCATGAAATGTTAGTTGGGGGATCGTAGTTGTTTAGTAGTGGGGGGAAGCATAATCAAATGGATTACTTCTTCATCTGCGGGCAAGTTTTCATCCATGGGTATGGATGTTAGCATGCAAACCATGGCTTCACGGTGCTTTTGGGATGTCATCAACAAGTCATACAGGCTTAGCATTGTATTTTTCTATTTGAGAGCTTGCTTGACTTGCGTAAAAGCATCAAGGAGATCATGCCCATGATCTGGTTGTTTGTTACTCCTCTCTTGTTCCATTCATCCCAGGAGATGGATCTCTTGGGGTGGAACAGTTTCTGGTTGAGGATTGTGTTTTCTTGGGTAGGGAGAATGTGGTCACATTTGCGTAATGTCATTTTTTTAGAAGAAGGTGGGGCCAAGGGCACTGAGGTGAGGGGTGTAGGCCTAGGAAATCCCAACGTAAGGCGATCCTTGGCCGTGTCAGCTATCATACACCCCTCTCCTTTCCTATTAGGTTGTGATTGGAGCATTGACTTAAAGGGTTGCCCCTGCGTAACAGGAATAACCAATAGCTTTGACACCCTAATGACAAAGGGTGCCTTAGGTGTGGGCGTGGGCTGGGTCGCAGCTTTACCAATAATAGGCTATGGGATGATGGTAGGAGATGGGATTCGGAGGACAAAAGGTTGTCGCTGAACCACACTCGTTGATGTTGACGGGCTTGTCGTTTGAGATGGGCGAGGAGGCACACACAACACAAAAGGGTTGCTTTGGTTGGGCCTAACCATTTCCCTTCGTACTCACTACGTTGATAGTGTACCCTGCATTATTTGCATTTAACAGGTCCTGGTACACATGCATGGGTTGGTTTTTCGGATGGACTAGGTTATTGCTGTCTAAGATCAAGTCACCTTGATCGATCACGCATTGAATGTCATCTTTCAATGCCCAGAAGTAATCCGTGTCATGACCACACAGCTGGTGATATTCATAGAAATGGTCTAGCCTAAAGTTTTTCGGGACTGGGGGTTCGTTCGGTAGGGCCAAGGAGGGATTCTTGAGCAACTCACAATGTCATTTGTGGCATTTTAGACCTTCCTCGGATACCTTTTTATGTTGAATGTGGCCAGTTCCCAGTAATTTCTTCAAAATTTCTAAAGGCTTTACAGGTAGAGCCGCATATTTTGAACGGTCTTTACGCTCAAAGTTGGGCTTCGGCTGTGGAGGTGCTTTAGGGGCGGATGACATTTCTTGATCGACACTATTTGAGCTGGTTGTGAGCTCAGCAGGCTCCGTAGATAATTTTTTGTTATTATTTTTCCTCTTGGCACCCTCAGCAATCGCTGCTACTATCGTTGTTGTAGCCTTGCCTTTGTCTTTTCCCTTGTTGTGGGTGTTTTTGTAGACCACATATGCTGGGTCCTTGCTAGCCTCTGCCGCATCTTGAATGCTCTTAGTTTGAGCGAAGGCCTGGCTGAGGGAGCGGGGAGTGAGGTAATATAACTTAGACTTGATAAAGTCATTAACTACCCCCTTGAAGATTGCCAACAGATGGGCCTCCACGATGGGTTCATGGATTTTATTCAAGGTGGCGCTCCACTGCTGTATAAACTTTTGAACTGACCCGAGCGGGTCTTGCTAGACTCCCATGAGTTGATCTAGCGTGACTTCTGGTTTTAGGTTGTACTTGAAACGGGTCATGAATTAAGTTAACAGCTCTTCCAAAGTTAAGATGGAAGAACGTGGGAGTGCTCGATACCAGTCCAAAGCTTTACCTATTAGGGACATAGCAAAGACACAGATAATGGTATGTGGCCATTGTTGCAATAACAACAACTCTAACTTGAAAGTGACTAGATGGGCATTGGGATCACCTTCCCCATTATATTTTGTAAAATGGGGGGAGAGACATCCCAGGAGGTAACAACAAAATAGGTACCATTGGACTGACAGGATCGTCATGGTAAAAATCCATGACCTGTACAGTGTCAGAACCGGCAGTCTTGAGGCGTTTAACTTCCTCAGTAAAGGTCTAAATAAGTAGGAAGGCTTGATCTAGACCCGTAGACGATGAGGTTTTTTGTGGAATGATAGGAGGGGCCACATGGGGTGATGGATTAGGGACGACAACTTGGCCGATGTGCGATGTTATCGAAATTGTCCTTATAGGCGATGCTGCTTGCGGCACCCACCACCCAGTAGGTGGTGCGAATGGGGCGACTGCCATCAGCCATACCATGGGATACGCTGTTTGCGTGGCCGGAGACATAGACAATGACCCTGTAGCAGGGTTTAGCGCCTGCAGGACCTAGTTTTAATGATGGGGGAGATGGGACATCTGCGTAAGATGCACAACAAGGGACATGTTTGAAACCCACCATGCTGTAGTGGCAGGTCCTATCGTATGAGTCGGGATGAATGTAGGTGTTGTATGTAATTGCGAGGGAGGTATTGTATGTACATATGGTGATGTGGGCACAGGTGTATGATGAGATGGATTAGCTAAGTGCAGCTGAGTAATGGTTTCTGAAGGGACACCACCTTGGAGGGTAGGCGTAGAGAAAAAATGTGGCTGAGGCGAATGTGGGACTTAGTTAGCATTAGATAATGTCAAGGGCGTGGTGACCATGAACAATAGATTTATGTAGGACATCGTGGAGGGAGGGGCCATAGCCAAATCGACATGACTGCCTCCCTTAAAGTGGGAGTCTAGATCGTCTTGTCTGTCATGAAGCACTTCATCATGGAACAACTCCTCTCATTGTTTTGTAGATGTCCTAGCCATTAACATTTGATCTAAGATCCATTGTTGTTGATCTGTCAGGGATACAGTGGCATTTGGTAAAGGAATAAATTCCTTCCCATTGCAGTATATGAACTTGTATTCTCGTTTCTCTTCGAGTTCTTGTGGATACATGGGCAAACCTACCATAATTTTGCAACAGAGGAAGTTGTAATGCTCCCTACGCTGAGCGTATCCATCAGGCTCTTTATTTTGGAGCCTGAGGGATCGACGTGGTCGCATCGGACTAGTTGGCAGCTTGACCACAGGAGGCGTAACTTGCAAAGTCCACAGATTCTCAAGGTTGGCAGTGTCAACAGCAGTGGTTGATGCAGCCATTCTCTATGCAGTTCAAGAGTAAACAGCAAGGATAAAGACTGCAGGGGCAAAGGAAAGGTAAGGCAAAGTAAGGTGAAAATGGGCTTTCTACCCTATAGGATTCCAAAGGAATTGTCGAAGCGACCGATCTATACCACACAATCTCGTAAACAACCACGGAGGTATTACATTTACATCGATCGACAATGGGTATAGATAGCTTACAGGACTACCCACAAAACATGGATCAGAGGTTCAAGCCCTCCTTCTAGTGCCAGAAAACTGTAATGATGGAAAACGTCGATTGCTGGAAATACTAAGCTGAGTTCTGTGTACATAGTTCCAACCCTAGATCTGTGTGAGGGCCCTGCAGGAGAAAAAAAATCCGAGGTGCCCTGAATGGTCTTGTCGATCAGACATGGACTTACTTAATCAGTAAAATTTTGTAACAACTGGACGATAAGATGGCGATTTCAATGAGGAGATGGGATATCATTAATATCAAAGGTAACGAGAGCGATGTAAACGATTCAAAGCGATTACAAAATCTATGTAGATAGGATGCAATAGATTGGATTTAGAGAGTGTGCATTCTCGAGATCTAGGATTTAGCTTATAAAAAAAATATGTTGGATACAACGATTACAAGCAGGCTTTGGTTTAGACGAAGCACATGTCAAGAATAGGAAAGCTATTCAAAGATGAAACAAGCAAAGGCCGATCTACCTTGTTCTAGCCAATCTGGATGCAAGGGAGTCAAACCTGAAGCAGAATATCTGCTAATTGGAAATTTCTGATTAGAAGCTATTATTAGTCACCTTCGATGTTCTCACGGCTGCTGATTCTCTCTCGTTCTCTTGCCAATCTTCACCAAATGTTGTCAACAATTGCCAATGAAAAAGAATTGCTCAAAGAGAAAATTTGCCAACAGAGAGAGATTTTTTCCAACCCTTTGATCATTGTCAACTAGAGTATTTATAAGGTTAGAGTTAGGAGAAAAATGCGGTTTAGATGATGCGTGTCCTGAACCTACAAAATTCCATTGACTTGATGCGTTTGGTTTTGAAGCTTGCGGCGCTATGCTGCATTACACTCTGAAGCGTAATGTGTCGTAATCTACCTTTGCTGGAACTTTGGCAACAAATTGTTTTGTGGTTACGCTGTAATACGCTGGAGAGCGTATTGTGATGTAAAAATCACTAATGCCTAAGTTTTGTTATCTCCAAGATTGAAACTACATCAATCATCTGCTTACATTACGCTGCGTTATGCTACATTACGCTGCATAGTGTAACTTAGAGTAACATAGCGAACTTGCCAAAAAATTGAAGTGTTGTCGTTGCGCTTCCCTTGCTTTCATTTAGTCTTTTTGGGGTTTATTAGGCTACACTGCGTAATGTAGCATAATAGACCCTTAGCTGAAAAAAGAAAATTTGTTGAGATGTGTGACACATTGCAGATCCTTGCCTGGGCCTCGAGATTTTGTTGAACCATTGAGGTCTCGAATTTTGCTATCTCCGTTGTTGCGACTAGATAGATTTTCTTCTTGCATTACACTATGTTAGGCTACATTACGTTGTGTTGCATAACACGGCGTAATATGCGAAAATTTAAGATTTTCGAAACATAGCTAACTTGCAAAGTTAAAGGCTTGCTATTGTGCACCCTTGTCTTGTTCTATCCTCTGGAGTCTATTACGCTGCACTGCATAGTATGGCGTAACAGGTCCTTAGCCAAAAAGGGAACTTGCTGAGCTACGACTTGTCGCAAATCCTTGCCTGAGCCACAGGATTTTTCTGAATCATTGAGGCCTCAAAATTTCACGATGTTTCAAATAGGAGGAATAATCATTTAGAATTCATCAAGAGGACCCTCCTACCATACAATCTAGGCATCCAGAAGGAGGAGCTGCTGCAGTGCCTGAATAGGGAAAACACCTCACGTTGCCCTAGGATTGTGTTCAGGTTATCCATGAAAGGTCCACATTCATTACAGTGATTGTGGAATTAAAATTTGAATCTTTTGCAAAGTTCGCTCCTAAGGCTGTTAGGGATCACCTCAAAGGGTCTCCCTTATGGCCTATCCTCTCTGAAAGCAGTGCCTGGTACCTAGGGGAGACATACCAATTCTGGCACAATAGAGAATAAGGCACCACCGTTAATATTTGTGGTGTGATAGTCAATTTCTCCGCATCGGCCATTTTGGAAGTATTAAACCTTCCAAATATAGGGCCCAAGGTTGCTCAATTGTCTACCCATTCAAACCTCAATGTACGAAGAGTTTGGTTGAAAAGGGCATATGGCAGGGATAAGACATTTGGAGAGTTGACGACAGAAGAGAGGATCTATTTCAAAATTGGAACATATCACCTCTTCCCCATGAAGGGCCTAAAAAGGATTTCAACATATGGGGCAAGGAGATGTGCAGTGCTGATGGGAAAGGTTAATGCTAACTTGCCTCATCTATACCTCAAGAGATCTTGAGGTGGTTCAAGGAACAAAAGATAGGGAATATGGTGTTGCCCTTTCCTTGTCTTATTAGGAAGCTATGCCAACATGCTGGTATTAGGGGATACACTAATGATGTCCTCTAAAAAGCCCAAAATACTTCATATGCTGAACTATTAAAGCCATCAGCAACAAGGAAAATCATTGGTGATATGCGGGGACCAGAATAAGAAGAAGAATAGACGGCTGGACCAACTGTAACTTAACTTGCAGGACCCAGCCAACTTCCAAGTACAGGACCCAGCCAACAACAGGAAGCAGGGCCTAGCATGGACTAGGATCAACCATCGCCACTACAAGATTACAGACTGTCGATGAGTCATCTCAGAGCCATCACTGAGATGGTCAGTTGGGGAAGTCATGATGATCCAAATATCTTCCACGTCATCGACAATGCCATATAGTCCATAATTTCTTTGGATCATACAAGGGATAAAGTGTCCATTCATATAGGAGTAGGGGAAAGTACTTGGTCACAACAGATCTTGGGAAATGTTGCATCTTTCCAAGTGTAATTAGAAACTGGTGAAGGGGCCACAGTGGTGGTCATGCAACACCAGGATGTAGCGGGAGCTGCAGAAGTGGTCATAGATCACATCAAAGAATCATTCAATGTACTTGTTGTACCACCGACAGATCTCATAGGAGCATGGGATGCTCAAACTTTGGCCGGAACCTCAATGAATCCTGCGGAACATGAGGATGTGCTTAATCGATTGCTACAAATAAGACAAGTAATGACATCCCTGTTTGACATTCCTCAAGATGTTACAACAATTCAATCAGACCTCATTTCCACTAAGGGGAGGTTGGTCTTAACAGAGGTAAGGGCCAAGCATGCTAAAGAAGAAGTGCAAAAATTGCAAAAATAGCTCGTGGCCCTACAAGCAGCACAACGGGACTCTTTGCAATTTGTTCCTGCACACCAGCTGGACAATTTTAAAACTGAGCAACTAACCAAACTACTAACGGAGAATAAGAATGTGGCAGAAGAAAAAGAGAAGGCTGTTTGGGATGCCTCTATAGCATAGGTGCAAAGTCATGCACATATCAAGGCACTCAAGGCCTTACAGGAGGAAAAATAGCAGCTTGTTGCTGACAACCTTCGGTTGACCATTGTGGAGAAGCAAAAGAATGTTCTCGAAGGACATTTCCATCAGTTGTGAGAACAGTTCATCTGGTTCAACCAAGATATGATTTGTTTAGCCAAGGAGAATCGAACCCTCTCAATGAAGGAGGTACGTGCAATCCATCAAAAGATAGCTATCGAAATAAGCATGTGGAAAAATGAGGTTAAACGGCAAGAAAAGCTAAAGGAGCACTTCTGGGACCAGGTGGGGATGTACAAGAAGATCCTTGAGAAGGAGATCGATATGGCCAAGGCCCACATCAATGCTATCAGTGCTCAACACACTAACTGGCAGGCCATATTGGACACATATGCATTGGCCCACCAGGTGGAAGTTAAGAACTGGGACCTATAGATTCAGGATCTAACAGAATACATGGAGTTGGCAAACCTGCGGTATGCCAACCTTACCATGTTAATAGTAGGGTGCCCGAGAACATAGCTTGAGCAACAGGTAGCTACCACCTACATCAAATATGAAACAAAATTTGCAGAACACAAGAAGATATTGAAAAAATTGGAGATTGCAAATTCTAAAATTGAGGTGGTGAAGGCAAGCTACCAAGGACAAAAAGGTGTCACAAAAAATTTGGCTTGATGGCTTGTGGATTTCCAAGAGTACAGAGACAAAGCCAGTGCCTACGAGGAGGAATGATGGGTATTTGTGGCTTGGTATGTCAAGGCAAATCAAATGTTTCCACAACTACCCTGCCCATATGAAGTGCCGACTCCGTTAAACATTGGAACATTAGCATGGATGACACAAGATCCCTAGACCAAAGAAGAGAAACTCCAGGCAATACTTCAATGTCATCAAACCCCAAAACCTGGAGCACAAGAAAAGGGGAAAGCACCTATGGAGGAGCCACTGCCACTAGGAACTACATGAGTTCCACCAATTGTAGCATATTCTTTGTGTTGTGTCTCAATTCTATTTTGACTCCACATTGTGGCATAAACCCATTTTCACCATCCAATAATCCTGTACCTATCCACTGTGTAATCAATGGAGCTTGTTCTCACTATAACTCAAGGACGAGTTTTCATTCAGTTGTGGGGGTATGATGAGTCTTCATTTAGTCAACCACGATATCACATATGTGATATCGTGTACGCGATATCACAGCCTGTCTCCTCATCTATAAATAAGAGGTAGAAAGTTCCGATAGGGATTTTTTCTTCATCAGTTTAATTTTAGTTTTAGTTTTCATTTTTGCTCTCAATCCTTTTCCTCCCAGTGTATGCCCGCAGTGTGGTGATTGTAATTGTATGGCATCCTTATTCTAGTGTGACGTACTTGGACACACACATGACCAGAAATAAAGATCGAGATTACTTCATCATTGCAACATTCACTTAGCTTAATTATTTATTTAATTGTTATTTACCGCTTTCCTAGTTAATCTCTTCTCACCCTTAAACTCCTGTTAACGCGGAATGAGTACGACTTGAATACAAGCATTTAAGTGTGACTACTTGGTAACCTAGTAGCATACCTAGGATTTGCACTTGGTAATCTTAGTGGTACTCGTGCATGAAGTTCAAGATGTGTATGGATAATCGAGGAATAGATGCTCATTGCACTTAGGTTAGCTAGATTCTCTCACCCTTTCTCTCTTAGCTTATTCAATATTACTTCCCATTGTCCTCAGGAGTAGCATTAGCATAGAAACACATCATACACCTCACTTTGAACTAAACCATACGTGACAAAGCTAATACTAGTCCAGGTGGGAAGACAACGAATTGTGACCTAAGGCTAACTATCTAGATGCCACAACTAATCCGTCTATAGAGTTTGACCAAATCATGTGTGTAACACTCATATTTGTATGGTTGAGTGTCGGTGTACCTTTCCACTCATTAATTACAAACATCAAAGTATCGATAGCACTAGGATATGGGATTTTTATCATGAGCTCTTTTTCATCATCTGTCTTGGGGCATTGTTTAATTAAGAGTTTCATCCTAGTTTGACAAGGTATTGCCATAGGCTTACAATCTTACATATTATATATTTTTAAAATATTTTGCACATATGTAGATTTTCCAACCCAAAGTTTGTTATTACCCCTATTTGTTTTTAATTTTCATGCCCAAAATGTTTTTAATAGCACCAAGATCTTTCATCTCAAATCGAGAAGAAAGAAGTTGTTTCAACTTTTTATTTTCATCTATGTTACTTCTTGATATTAACATGTCATCAACATATAGCAATAAAATTAAGAGTTTTTCATTTTTATTTTTGACATATAAGTAGAGTCTTCCTAACTTCTAATGAAGACAAGATTTAACATGTGTTCATTAAAGTTTTTATTCCACATCCTTAGTGCTTGTTTGAGCCCATACAATGATCTTAACAATTCACACACCATATGCTATTTTCCTTTCACTTCATACCCTTTAGGTTGAAGCATATATATTTCCTCCTCAAGATCACCATTGAGGAAAGCAATTTTTACATCCATTTATTCAAGTTCTAGATCATAATTTGTTGCTATTGATAACAATGATTTAATGGATGTTAATTTTACCATAGGGAAGAAGATTTTATCATAATCAATTCCCTTCTTTTGGGAATAATCCTTAGCAACAAGACATGCTTTAAACTAGTCACCAAATTTAATTTTGAACATCCACCTACATCCAATTAGTTTTCTATTAGATGGAAGTTCAACCAATTTCCATGTCTTATTCTTATAAATAGCAGACATTTCATCATCCATTGCTTACTTCCATTATTTATGATAAAGAGATGTAAACACTTTATCATAAGTAAGTGGCTCAGCTTCAACAATTAGAATTTTATTTTCAAACCAAGTGGATAGTTTTCTTATGTGACCAGACCATCTTAAGGTTGTGAAGTCAATGGTGTAGCAACTGAAAATGTTGGCGATTGGAACATCAAGGTTGATAGGTGCACAGCCTAACCCTAAATCTACACTAGGGCCTACTGGAGGTGGAGATGGGATGCCCTGAATGGTCTTGTCAATCAAACAAGGACTTACTGGATGTAATTAGGTGTAGCGTGGTTAGCTGCGATGTTGATGTGAAATTGTGGTAAGTGTTCAAATGGTGTTAATAGTGTTAACGGTGTTGAGCGTAGTCAAGTTTTTCAGTGAAAATGAGGGTGTCAACATGTGGAGACCATTGCCCAAGCATACTTGTAGGCATAGCTATACGATGAAATATAGAAAAGTGCAAATGAAATGCTAAAAATGCAAAGAGAGAGAGAGAGAAGAAGAACACCACCCCAAATGGGGTTAGAAGGTACATGGTGTAAAATAGGTGCAATGGACAACGTAGTCACAGTATCAAGGGTTTCTAGCTACAAAGACTAGCATTTCTCCAAGGTGTTTGTGCCTACCTAGTTTGTTGTTGCGATGTATCATTGGCTGTAATGTTCTAGTGGATTGCATTGGGTTGTGATGGTTTGTAACTTCATCGATATGCCTTGGTTCTCTCTCAAGCACTCCTTAGGTTTGCTAAGTCTTCGATTTGCTAATTCTCAAGTTTTCCAACCCTGAAAATGTTGAGGGTAGGAGTAATTTATAGGGTTAGGTTTAGCATGAAATGTGGGATGGCTGCCATGTGGCAAGGGAGATAGTTGAGACTACACCGTCACCAAACTACACTCTTCACTAGGCTAGTGGTGTTGTGCTTTATTGTGCTCTACCAAACTCTGTGAGACTGCAAGACTATGACTACACTACCAACTGCATGTGCATGTGCCAAGAGGACTGCAAGGTACCTAAAAGTGAAATTTTGAAGACTACGCTCTAAGACTACACTCTTCACTATATTGCATGGGGTTGAGCATAGTTACAATTTTAGGGATAAAATGGAATACAAAAAAGATGCATTTTGCTAACTATGCTTGCCAAAGGTGAGTTGGAGCTTAGCTGAGTGTTGGTGCTACATTGTAGAGGTCTCTAGAGGCTGTTTTGGCTAACTAAACTTGACTATGCTTTGGACTAGGGGAGAGCATAGTCCCATACTTAGAAAAATTTGCAAAAAACTGGTCATGTGTTGAATATGCTCTCCACTAGAGGTTGACTACACTCTTGACTGGGGGTGAGCATAGTCCTAGTACTTATCGAAACGTATAGAAATTGGCTTCTAGTTGACTATGCTTGACTACGCTATGGGTTGGGAAAGAGCATAGTCTCAACACTTGGAAATAATCTATGAAAACTGAGCCTTCATGCTGACTACGCTCTCCACGAGAAGCTAACCATGCTTTGGGGTATTGAAGAGTGTAGTCCCAACACACAGAAAAAATTTGCTGCAATTGGCTTTGTGCTAATACTTAGACAAAATTACAAAAGTTGGCTTTTGTGCTAACTATGCTCTCCATCAAAGGCTGACTATGCTCTAAGGTAGTGGAGAGCATAGTCCCAACACTTAGAAAAAAATTTCTACAAGAATTGTGATGAGCAGCGAGGTACCCCTACACTCAACCATATGAATACAAGCGTTTTATGCATGATCTGGTCGAATTCCAAGGACTAAGTGCCTATGTGCCTTTGTGGAACAAGGACGGGTTGGTTGATCATTGTCTTCCCAAACTTACTTATATGTCACGATTGTATGGTTAAGTAAGTGAGGCATATGATTTTTATAGCTTTTATGTCCTGTTGCTAATAAGGGAGGAGAGAGAGAGATAACTAAGTGACTAATTTAACTTAACTATTGATTAACTAGGCTTTAAAATAATCCTAACACCAGTATCCATTCTCACTTGCCATACACATCTTGAACCAACGCAACACTATTGGGATTATCAAACGCTAATCGTTACTAGGTTACCAAGTGTTACACACATGCTCGAAGTGATTGTATTGTGTGTGCTAATAACAGAAATGTAAAGTGCATAAAATAAAATAAAATAATAAAATAAAATAAAGAAAATGAGTAAAAAAACAAATCTCAAGTGCTGTAAGGATGAATCCAAGAGCTCGTCTTTATTGTTGTACATAAGGTGTGCTCAGGTACACAATGCTCGAATAAAGATCCATCCACACTTAGACCTCCTACTGTGGGCACTTGGAAAATACTCTAACTTGACTCCTAAAAGACTTCCCTTGAAAGATTTCCTTCCCAGATTCTCCTCCTAAGGCTTCTTCCCTAAATTGTGCATCTAGGCATTATATTTATAGGCTTGGGAGAAACTACTCTAATAATTAGAAAAACTGCCATTCTAATTTTAGAGAAATTGCCACCCTAATTTTAGAGAAATTGCCACTCTAATAGTGAGAATAAATTGCTAGAGTAACCACTCTCATCATACCCCCACCACTGAATGAAAACTCATCCTCGAGTTCCTTACAAAATATTAGGAAGGTATGGGATTATTGACTAATTGACAACTAACAGTGGAATGGGATGATAGACTCAACGTGCCCAGTGAACGGATCAATAAGCATATTACAACATTAGTGTTCATGACCATTTTGGTGAACACTTGTACATAAATGACATCCAAGCCTTTATTTGGCAACTTGTAGTGAAAGAGAGAGAAAGAAAATGAAGCGTGTTGCCGCCAATGCTAAGATTGTACCTTTTGTTGTTTATCCATAGCCACACCACTAGACTTTCTCCTTTCATAAATGCTCTAGTTTCGATCCATCCTGAGTACTTCCTCCAAGCCCAGTCCATTGTTTATATGATCGCCATCTACACACACAACATAGTTACAAATGAGCAAGGATAGATAAATCATAATGCAGTTGATACCTTGCCTCGATATGAAGCGCATTAGCTGAGTTGTGGTTATGGCAGAAACTAGTTCGGAGATTTATCACAGGTGACTACCCAAGGTATAGGGGTTAGGCAAATATTAAAATGGAGAAAATTGAAAAATTTGTGCTAGGGCCCCCACACATAAGAGCGAACCTCCGGTAGCTATAAGATGGAAAAATATGAGGAACAAGAAAGATGGGAAAAAATATCAATGGCAACGTCAATAAAATGGATGTCATGGATAGGGATGAAACAAGAAATGATTGATTGTAGGAAATGTTTAAGGGAACAAAGTTAACAATTGCACTAATAAGAAATGCCAGTGGGTCCTCCCCAAAGTAGGCTCATGCCTTTTATGCCCCGACAAACCCATAAACCAAAGAGTCCATAGGCTCTAGGAATGTCATTTGGAAGCAAGAGTTAAAAACTTACCCACAAGAATTCACCAAAAAAAAATGCATCAACCCAGAATAGACTAATGATAAAATCAGAAATGAGGTGGAAAATGGGAAGAAAGATGGAGAGGAGAGAATGGAATGGAATCCCAAGAACAAGGTTGTGTAAAGTCACTTGTGTATTTTATGGTTAACGTGATTAAGTAGAACTCATCCCAAATACAGACTCAAACAAATCACATCCAATGACCTTGCATCAACACACTTGACCAATCCATCCACTTGAAGCAACAAGACTGCTTCCACAAAGAGTCACCACCATTCTAAGGAGAGTGAGATGGAGAAGTAGGAAGTGAGAAAGGGCCTTAGTTAGAGGAAACCTTTAGGCATGGGTAACATGTCTTTCTAGTTCCATAACCAGTTCTTGTAACCCATATTGCTTTATTATGTCTAAGGGGTGTGCTTTAAATTCTCACTTTTTTTCTTCTTTCCTTTTTTTTTTGCGTGAGAACCACACCATGCAAAGACTTATTTTTATTCACTTGGCTTCCTGATTTTTGAACAATGTCAGAATGGTGGAAAACCCAAGAAAAAGCATCCAAGCACCTAAGAGAATGGCCAGCACAAATGCATTAAATCCCCTTGAAGTCACACCCTTTTCATCCTTTCAGTCTTTTCTTGGTTTGAAAAATACCCAACTGAAATACTACAAAATTTCGAGCTTAGTACTTTTCCAACATGAAGCAGGTCACTGCGACCTGCAGACGACCACGACTACATCTGGTATCAAACATGGAAACTTCAGAGATCATATATTTAACTTCACTAAGTATGCATTCCCAGCATATACACCCAGCGTATACGCTCAAGTTCACATCC
The DNA here is from genome assembly GCA_015680685.1 of Gnetum montanum. NCBI lineage: Eukaryota > Viridiplantae > Streptophyta > Gnetopsida > Gnetales > Gnetaceae > Gnetum > Gnetum montanum. Next base: position 383,294 of record MNCI01002038.1, on the reverse strand, counting down.
ACAGCGTATACGTCCGACATCCACAGCGTATACGCCTAGCATATACGCTTGACATTCTTAGCGTATACGCCTGAAGTTCACTGCGTATATGTCCAGCGTATACGCCCAGCGTGCATGACCAACATACACTCCCCACAAGTACGTCCAACTTGTACGACTAATGCATACGCCTGACATGCAATCCCCGAAGATGACATGGAAACAGCACTGCAGAACAAGACTTGGTACAAGGCAGCAACCATCATTATACACCACGGCATATACGTCCAAGACACCATTAGCGTATATGCCCAGCATATACTCCTAGCGCCCACAACATCCACGCCCAAGTTCACATACGCCCAGCACATCCAGCGTATATGCCCAATGTATATGCCCAGAGTCTACGCTCACCTGATACAGCGTATACACTCAACGTATACGCCCAGTAAATGTAACATATTGTACACTTATAAATTTTACACTTTTGCACCCGGTCAACACGCCATCTGTCACCCAACCCAAGTTTAACGTCAAAACCTGTATAAAAGCCCCAATTTTTCACTAGATCCAGGTCGGTTGGCAAATTCTAGAGCAAAAACCAGAGCAAAGACGCTGAGAAATAGAGTAGAGAACCTTATACGCTGGAGAAACCTGTACGCTAAGCATACAACTTTTACGCTATGCTTACAGTGTGAACCAGCCCACAGTCATCCTTGCGTTCACTGGGGCTTTTCGTCCACCTTGTGTCCCAGTCACAACTACGTTAGACCGATGCATTGTACTCTCATTTTGAAATGCCATTGTTACATTTTCTTCCTAAAATCGTTTACAGTTTGCATTAATTGTTGCATGTATTCTGTTTACTCTCGTTTATGTTTACGCTCTATTCGCACCAGTTACGCTGTTTACGCTTGTTATGCTGTTTACATATAACCCAGCGTATTGCACTTCGGTGTACGTTTGGGGAAATTCTTGTCTGATACGTGTGCGGACCACCCAAGGTACTTTGCCTTCATTCATTCCAGCTCATCCTCAGGCGAAGGTAGGGTCATCTATGCATGTCCGGTGATCTGATGGTCTCTGTTTCCTTCCAGCTGGAGACCGACGATTTCTGATGGTACAGCAATTGGTGCTAGAAGGAGGGCCTCTGCCTAAAACCTTACCTGCAAGCTTCCTAGCGTTTACACTGTTGGGTGTTTACGCTGTCGACCATACGTTGATTCCTCCCGAAAACCTCCCAACGTTTACGCTGCTCAGTTTAAAACCCAGTCAGCAAACTATCCAGCGTCTACACTGCTTAGCGTCTACACTGCTCCATTCAAACCCTACCATTTGCAAGTCTCCCAATGTCTACGCTGTCAACCATACGCTGACTCTGTCTGCAGAACTCCCAGCGTCTATGCTGCCACATATACACTGCACGATTTACGCTGCAGACTTTGTCTACACTGCACACACACAACTCTGTTTATGCTGATAATACACACGCTGCCCACTTTACGCTGTAGACCTTGTCTACGCTGCACACAAGACTCTGTCCACGTTGTATATGCCACTGCTAAGTTTACGCTGAATATCCTACGCTGTAAACTCGTTTATGCTACCGTATAGATACAATATACTCTGTACGCTGTAACCCTGTTTATGCTGCACGCTTACACTGTATACGCTGCGTAGTGTATACGCTCTACTCTTTATGCTGTAGATTCTCTACATTGACACTATACGCTGCATACCTAGACGCTGTATACGCTGTTGTCATATGCCGGTCATTGAAGCGTATACGTTGTACACTGCCAACGTAGGTTTATGCTACACTAAGCACATTGACTTCACATCTCTACATTGTGTCACATCCTCAACTTGTCATCATGAACGCCGCAAACACCACTGCTACAACCACCCAGGTCACCAACATCGTAGGCACCATGGTTGTTCAACAGCCCGCAGTCCAACAGCCTGCGGCATAACCCACAGCGGGGCCTCGCCGGTCCCTTAGGTTGCAAGGGAGGAACCCATCATCCAATNGCCTCGCCGGTCCCTTAGGTTGCAAGGGAGGAACCCATCATCCAACGTTATAACTCAAGACCAATACAACTTCATATGCATGAAAATAAAAGCTGGCCTAGCCGTGGACTGAATCGAAATAGAATTCAAGAGGTAGTACGAACTCTTCTACAGGGGAGGGCAAGAGTTTATTCCTTCCCTGTACGATGTCATCCCTATCCCGGAGCCTTACTCTGAGCTCATCACACAACTCCTCCTGCAAAGGAGTCTATCTCAGGATCAGCCTGCAGTAGATCCTCAACTGGAAGAGGAGGATGACTTTGCTGCCCAATCCAAACATGAAGACTCATATCACACCCTTAGTCCACAAACCCATATCAACCCCATGTTTCATCCAAGCACAGGGGAAATCATGCCCCTCCAACCCCTTAGGTTCACCTAAGCACAAATACCTCCGCCAGAAACATCCGCACTTGTTTATGTTCCTCCTGCAACTGACCCGTAATTCAGTATGCTCCCTCTCGCTATCATCCCCGCTGCAGTCGCAGGCCCATCCTCGCAAGTACCACCCCCTCACAATAACGTGGGAGCAACCTTCCCACCTCGAGTGATCGAGATGCCACATGTGATACTGGCATCTATGTCCGCTCACTATATCCCCCACATCCAAACGCAAGGAGCCCCTTCCACCGCTGTAACCCAACAGGGGGTTCCTCCACAAAACATGACCGGGCAATGGGCAACGATGGGTGCTCAACCACATCTACCCTCTCACTACAACATGCCACCGCACACGATTCCACCAGCCAATATTCCTCAAGGGCAACCATAGCAACAACCCCTCGCTTACAATATGCCACCCTTAGTACCACCTGCTATAAATATTCCATAAGCACAACCGCCGACCGCACAGCTTTCAGCCTTCCAACCTACTATCCAACAGTCCAATCTGTACAATGTACCACATTCTCATGCTGCCATGTCACCTAGTGCCCAAGACTGGGCAGATGCTAAAAAACTAATGCAAGAACTAACTGACGAGATCAAACGCCTTAAAACGGCTGCTGACGGAGAGTTGAAGGTAGTGGACTTTTACCACGATGACCCCATCAGCCCTTTTGTCCCGCCCCTAACCTTGCTCAAAGGTATATCATTGCCTACACTAACTAAATATAACAGGGAAACAGACCCCAATGCTCACCTTATAACATTTAGACTAGAATGCGCATTACTTCAGGCGTGATCCCATGCCATTTTGCGAGTGTTCCCTATGTCCCTCGCGGGGAGAGCACTTGATTGGTACCGAGCCTTGCCAAGAAATTCCATATTTTCCCTGGAAGAGCTGTTACATCAATTCTTGATTAGGTTCAAGTATAACTTGAAACCTAAAGCGACACTTGACAGCCTTATACAAGTTAAACAAGCACCTCTGGAACCTGTACAAAAATTTATCCAAAGGTGGAGTGCCACTCTCAATGAGCTACACAAGCCAATCCCACAGACATATCTGCTCACCATTCTAAAGGGGGCTGTTAACGATTTTTTCAAATCTAAGCTATATTGCCTCAATACGCGTAACCTTAACCAAGCCTTTGTACAAATTAAAAATATAGAGGAGGAAGCTCAAAATAGCCACGATCCTGCGTATCTAGCCTTTAAAAATCAACATAGTAAAAAGGATAAAGAAAAGGCTAAAGCAACTATAGCGGCAATAGCGGAAACACAACAACCAAATGTAGCACAACAAAACAAACCCCCAGTGGCCCCCACTAATTATACTAAACCTACTCTCGTGACTGCACCAGAATCATCATCATCGCAGAACCCAACACAAAACCGTACGAGAAACCTTAAGAGAAAAGAACCCTCCCAATATACGCCACTGCCTATGAAGCCATCCCAGCTATTTGACCAACTACTGAAAGCTGGATTAATGAAACACAAATAGTTATCCCCTGCTGCTATCCAGAGACATGACCGGTTCTATCAACTGGTTCAGAGCCCAAGCTTAGCAATGCCAGATGAGCCCCCAGTACCCAAAGGTTTTAGGATGGACCGCTTCTGCGACTATCACCAATGTAATGGGCATGGCACAGATTACTGTTTCATCCTGAAACAAGATATACAACGAATGATTGACAAGGGCCAAATCAATTTTGATGAGGCCAACCCAGTCCAACCGCAGAACCAGGCTATGGGAGTGTATAAAGATCCTATGAATACCAAAGATGCACCGTACGTTATTAACAAAATCTGCCTAGATAATGAACCTGAAATGTCGAGCGTTAACACTGTCTACTCTGACTATGAACAACAAACTCCTAACAAGCCATTTGTAGTACGTATTCCTCCTACTGCATCAACATCCATGCCTCAATCATCATACACCCTGCAGTAGCCATATGTTGTCCGCGTACCCTCTGCCGTAGCGACTTCCAACACCATGACACGTGAAAAACCATACGTGGTGCGTGTACCTCCTACCGTCACTGCCTCAATTCTGCCAACCCCTCCTACTCGGCCTGCCCCTTTGATAGTCTGAGTACCACCCACAGTCGCAATAGCGGAGATCCAACCTCCGCCCAAACCAACCCCATACGTTGTTAGGACACCCGAAGGTCCTAATGATTTCCAACCCTCCACCTCCCAAACGCAAAGTAAACCCAGTCCTTACGTCATCAGGGTGCCCAGCCAACCTTCTGCTCAACCACATCCGACTGTCTAATCGCAATCCCACTCGACTCCATACGTCGTACGAATCCCAAGGCAACTTGAGGCCTCAAAATTAACTGTGCCCCCACGCCACACATGAGAATGCTTAGCGGATAAGCTTACATGGGAACGCTTGGAGAAGGAGCATCAATAGTTAGCTGTAGGGCCATCTAAACCCACTCCGCTTAACGCAATACCCATGATGCCACCTAACAGTCAACCAAACATGGGACATGAAGGCGAACCATCCAGAAAATAGGATATGTCTAAATCAACAATCCCGGGTCAAAATGAGAAACAAACGATGCATGAAATAAAACTGTTGGGCCCAATGGACCAAGTCACTACCGATAAAAACACGCCCAATAGTAGAGACTTAGCAACAGCCTTAACACAAGTCACGCAAGCACTCAAACAAAAGAATACTTCATTAAGCTTGTATGACTTAGTTTTAACATCGCAAACACATCGTGAAGCTTTGGTGCGCATGTTAATGTTGATCCCAGTAAGTGAGGACTTACCCCCAAATGAACCTTCGATTCATGTGGTAATGTACTCGCCCCAAGGGACAACTTCCAAACCGTTAAGTTTTCATAACGATAACATCAAGGTGGATAAGAAAACAGGGGAGATAACAATGGGCCCTATGTTCATAAAAATACGTGTAAACCAATTCAAAATACATAGGGTCCACGTGGATAATGGAGCTGCCACAAACGTAATACCATATCCCAT
>MNCI01002038.1:308496-370577 GCA_015680685.1 Gnetum montanum | reverse complement strand
ATAAGGTTAAGGCCATAACAAACCTAAAACCACCTGGCAACCTTACTGAACTTTGAGGTCTACAAGGTAGACTACAGTTCATCAGAAGGTTCATAGAAAAACTAACAGATAAATTAAAACCTATGAATCACTTGTTGTGCAAGAACGTCCATTTTGAATGGACTCCACAGTGCCAGGAAGCATTTGATAATATTAAAGAGACACTTACCCAATTACCCATGGTTTATCCACCTCAAAATAATAAACCATTTTACATCTACCTCGCAACTTCAGATTCATCAGTCGCATCCATGCTTTGCTAAAAACAAGATAATGGAACCGAAGTCCCCATCTACTACTTGAGCTATGCATTAGTAGGCCATGAGAAGAAATACAATGATGTAGAGAGGTCATGTTTAGCCTTAGTCTTTTCTCTAAAGAAATGGCGACATTACCTCTTCCACAATTAAGTTAACATAATCTGCAAGGATAATGTGCTTAAAGCCATCACGGGAAACATTTACGAGACAAGTCGGATAGCACGTTGGAAAGCCATGATAGCTGAGTTTGACCTACATTACATAGCGCAATCATCAGTTAAGGGTCAAGCCATAGAAAATCAAATGGCTGCATCACCAACACACGATCAAGTGACAATAGAGCTAGAATTTCTCAGATGAGAATATAAGTGCAATAAACATAGTGCCCGATGACTACGACACCGTTCTAAACTTTGACGGAGCATCCACCTCTCGAGGGGGAAGTGCTGCCACTGTCATCACCTATCCCTCCGGGGAGATCAGACCCTTTGCCTACTATTTCAACTTTCACTGTACCAACAATATATCAGAGTACGAAGGTATCCTTAGAGGTCTTGCAGTAGCACTGGCCGCAGATATCACATGGCTTGTGATTAGAGGAGACTCACAACTGGTTGTAAACTAAGTCACAGACATTTGTACATGCAAAGAGCAACATTTACAACCATACTGTGACTTGGCAAAACACTTAATGAAGTGATTCAAAAACATTGATGTGCAACACATCTCTAGAAATGATAATAGCATTGCAGACACATTGGCCACCTTAGCGTTAAATATATCGCCTTACATGTTCCATACGTTGCCAAGCTCCATAACCAGTTGTGCCGAACCAATAACTGATACCCTTGATACGTTGCCAATAGCATCCGTTAGTACAACACATGTGATAGAATGGTATGATGACATAAAAGAATACCTTCTACGCGGTGAAACACCGCAACACTTGACAAATGCACAAAAAGATGTGGTACGAAAACGTTCTAGGCAATACGCACTAGTAGGGGACACCTTGTGCTGCCGATCCTACGAAGGCATATTGCTAGCATGCATTGGTAGTGCTGATGCCCAAACCATCATTGAACAAGTACATGACGGACTATGCGGAGGACATATCACACCAAAAGCTATGGCAAAAAAGATTAGACGCTTAGGCTACTATTGGCCACACATGGAGTATGACTATCTTTCCAAGGCCAAAACATGCAGTACCTGCCAGAGACACAGTAACCTAATCCATGTCCCACCAAATGAGTTGCACACAACGCAAATCACATGGCCCTTTCAAAAGTGGGGATTGGACCTTATCGGCCAAATAGTACCCTCATCTTCTGCAGGGCATAGTTTCATCATAATCGCAACGGAATATTTCACGAAGTAGGTAGAGGTTTTTCCCCTTCGAAAGACTACATCTAAACATGTGCAATTTCATTCTCGAAAACATTGTAACCCGTTTTGGCGTTCCCATGACAATCATCACTGACAATGGGCCACAATTTAGCAGTGCTGAAACCAAAACCTTTTGTGAAAATCTGGGGATCAAAAACTCATTTTCATCCCCTTACTACCCTTAGAGCAATGGGCAAGCAGAGGCCACCAACAAAACAATCATTACAATACTCAAAAAGATACTTACCCAAAGCAAGCGAAGATGGCATGAACAATTGGTATACGCATTGTGGGCATATCGTACTACACATCGGACTTCAACAGGTAAAATGCCATATAGTCTTATTTATAGTTTAGAAGCTGTTTTACCTCTGGAATTGTAGGTACCATCTTTAAGGATCACACTTTCTGGACTCCTCGATGAAGGACAAAACAACGACCTGTGCGTCATTGACCTGGACTCGGTAGAAGAGGAATGCACATGTGCACTTGATCAGATTGAGTGGTACTAAAAACAACAACGGCAGCGCCATCGGCACGACATTCATAAGCACCCCATCAAGGAAGGTGACCTTGTGCTTAAGGCCGTTTGGGAACGCCCAGACAAATTCTCAGCCAATTGGGAAGGGTCCTACTTGATCACCAAAGCATATGACAATGGAGCATTCAAGTTAGCTGATATGGAAGGAAATGAGTTTGCAAATCCAACCAATCACTTGTTCCTGAAACCGTTCTATACTTGAAAACAAGCTCAGGTACGTGCGAGTCCTGGGATCACGACTATAAACTAATACCACAGCTCGTCCTGGGATCATGACGGTAAACTGATACCATAGACTAGTCCTGGATCATGACTTAAAACTGATACCACAGCTCGTCCTAGCATCACGACGATAAACTGGTACCACACAGTGTCCGTAATGACGATAAACTAGCACCTATCTGGCATGACAGTAAACTGCCACCGTTGCATTCACCAGAGTCCGCTAAGACTATAAACTGGTTTGCCTCTTCATGGTCCACTAAGACTAGAAACTGGCAACGTAACATCCACCATGATGCTAAACAGGAAATGTCTAATGGGTCATGACATAAAACTAACCCATGATAGTCCGCTAAGACTATAAATTGGCAACTCCATCTCTGGTTCCTTAATCCGCAACCACATTCAAACTTCATCAGAATCACTTTATGGCCCGCCATCAGAAGATCCTACCAAAATTGCTGCATTTTATATACAATGCCTGAAATCTCCTCCAGCGTCTTTGTTCCATCTGTAGCTGTTTAAGTCTAAGCTTGCTTATTCACTCACGATTTTCTTATCTCCTTGGAGTTGTGTCTGCAGGATGACGCTCAGAGGTATTCATACAAGAATGCATTTCATCATAAGCAGCAAAATGAGACATTGTTCACAGCACACATGACAAGACTAAATCAAACCGTTCACTAGTACATCCCCATTTTCTGGTATATTCCCTATCTATTCACTGACACACTCTACTCAGCCACGCCTCTAATACACCTAGTACATTCAAAACTTTGAGCATGCTGTTGCACACTGTAACACTTTAAAGCAGTTGCAACACACAACATAGCACTTGAGCATGAGTACAAGATCAAAGTAAAGCTCTTAAAAAAAACCTTGGCACTTCCCATACAAGCCCCAAGCGAGAAGGCGGTTGTCTTGAAACCAAGTACTCATGTCCAAAACAATCAAGAATATCTCGTTGCTTAGCTTTGGCTCTTTGCCAACAGGCTCCCCCTAAACACCAAACAAGGGCCCTGTTCCTCCAAAGAATGCAACACGTCCTCACGTGGCTTTGGTCTCGCCAACAAATCCTCTTGGACACTAACCAAGAGTCTTGTTCTGCCAAAGAACGCACATCGCACGGCTTGATTTTGAGTCCGCTAAATAATGGCTGTTGACAAGGATCAGCATAATACACACTAGAACATCCCCTTTACCAAGCACAATCCCTTGGTCAAGTTACCAGTCCCCATAATCTCCATTTTCCTACCAGCTACAGATTTTCCCTTTTTCCAATCCTATGTACTATGGAACACGGTGCAATGATGTCTAGTCAGGTGGCAAAGGACAAAGTCTCTATCGAGTTGCTTGTGGTGTTTTGCACTTCTTTATCGACACTTCTCGGGTCGATTCCTCCAAGCGTGAACAAAGAGGGGCCAATGAAATACCACAAAATTTTGAGCTTAGTACTTTTCCAACAAGAAGTAGGTCACTACGACCTGCAGACAACCACAGCTACATCTGGTATCAAACATGGTAACTTCGGAGATCAGATATTTAACTTCACTAAGTATGCATTCCCAGCGTATACACCTAGTGTATACGCTCAAGTTCACATCCACAGCATATACGCCCAGCGTATACGCCCGACATCCACAGCGTATACGCTGCCCGAAGTTCACAGCGTATACGCCCAGCGTGCATGACCAGCGTACACTCCTCACAAGTATGTCCAGCTTGTACAACTGATGCATACACCCGACATGTAATCCCTGAAGACGACATGGAAACAGCACTGCAAAACAAGACTTGGTACAAAGCAGCAACCATCAGCGTATACACTCTGGCATATACGTCCAAGCCACCATCAGCGTATACGCCCAACGCCCACAACATCCATGCCCAAGTTCACATACGCCCAGCACATCCAGCGTATACGCCCAATGTATACGCCCAGAGTTTACGCTCACTTGATACAAATGTATACGCCCAACAAATGTAACATATTGTACACTTGTAAATTTTACGCTTTTACACCCGGTCAACACGCCACGTGTCACCCAACTCGAGTCTAACGTCAAAACCTGTATAAAAGTCCTAATTTTTCACTAGATCCAGGTCGGTTGGCAAATTCTAGAGCAAAAACCAGAGCAAAGACGCTGAGAAACAGAGCAGAGAACCTTATACGCTGAAGAAACCTGTACGTTGAGCATACAACTTCTACACTGTGCTTACAGTGTGAACCAGCCCACAGTCATCCTTGCGTTCACCGAGGCTTTTCGTCCACCTTGTGTCCCAGTCACAACTGCGTTAGACTGGTGCATTGTACTCTCATTTTGAAATTCCATTGTTACATTTTCTTCCTAAAATCGTTTACAGTTTGCATTAATTGTTGCATGTATTCTGTTTACTCTTGTTTACGTCTATGCTCTGTTCGCACTAGTTACGCTGTTTACGCTTTGATTTACGCTTATTATGCCGTTTACATATAACCCAGCGTATTGCACTTCGGTGTATGTTCGGGGAAATCCTTGTCTGATCCGCGTGTAGACCACCCAAGGTACTTTGTCTTCATTCATTCCAGCTCACCCTCAGGCGAAGGTAGGTTCGTCTGTGTGTGTCCAGTAATCTCATGATCTCTATTTCCTTCCAGCCAGAGACCGACGATTTCGGACGGTACACCAATGACCAATTCATTAAAAGTTTACTTAGACAAAGAGAGACTGTATAGTTCCAAGCCAAAGGAGACCATAAAGTTGTATGGATGAGTGGACGGCATGGACTCATTGCCTGTTTTACCAAAAGAACCATACCTTAATATCAACATCATAATTCAAAGGTAAAAATCAAACATTAGCAATCAATATGATATAATTCAGTCCACCATCATGAGCACTTATTGGATGATGAATAAAAGTAAATCAAGCAATCAAACAAATAGTAAAAATATGAACGATGGTGTAAAAAAAATAAGAAAAGTTGGAGAAATGTGTAAAAAAAATGTGTGAAACAAAAACGTGTAAAAAAATGTGTAAAAAAAACATTAAAAAAGAATTGAGGGCCTAGAATGGTTAGCATAGGTGACCATCTTCCCCAATGACTAAGTTAGAAGGAGGAGATTCGAAATAGTGAGCAAGGTTGTCCACCAAGAGAGGTAGCATGTGTACTGGCTGTCCTAAGCTCATGGAAAGGTTTGGTTTGTTGTAAGTTGAACAATAGTTTCTTGTTTGGGCTCTCAGGTTTGTATATTGTCATGGCACCTAAAGGAAAAGTTGCATAAATAATATAAGGTCCTTCCCATAGTGTTTGAAATTTAGTATGTTGTGGCACATGTGTGGGATTCTAGTAGAGAACCTTATCTCTCGGTTGATATTTAACTTTTCTAATCCTTAGGTCATGACATTGTTTATTGAATGCCTTGTGCAACTCGTTAGATGACAGGGTAGCTAGTCTATTTTCATCTAGCAAGTTAAGGGTTCTAACCATTGTTTCTATGCTAAATCAAGGTCAAGGTTGAGGTCACATGCCATGGATAGTATACGAAGGTAGCTAGTATGTCCAAGGAATGTCTGAATATCTTTGCCAGTTTCTAGTTGATGGATAATTCCTTGGATAACTTTGATTTTCTTGGGTCTACCTATATCCCTGTGTGTGAGATTGTTTTCCCTAGTACTACGTCCTCTTGGACCATCAAATGGCATTTCTACCAGTTGTGTCTCAAATTGGTTTCTACACATCTTTTTAACACTTTCTCCAACCTATCCAAGGCTTGATCAAAGTTTTCTCCATAGGTGGAGAATTCATCCATAAAGAAGTCTACACCATTTCCTATCTGCTGTTGGAAGATGCTTAGAACTAGTCATTGAAATGTTGCAGGGGCATTGCACAAGCCAAATGACATCTATTTGTATGCACATGTTTTCCAAGGACTGGTGAATGTAGTCTTGGCTTGGTCTTCTAGGGCTATTTGTATTTGATTATATCTGCTATATCCATCTAGAAAATTGTAGTAGCGATGCCCTATGATGGTGTCTAAGACTTGGTCAACAAATAGCAACAGAAAGTGATCTTTGAATGTTGCCATATTTAGTAGCCTGAAATCTATGCACATCCTCCATTTTCCTTCCTTTTTAGGCACAATAACTAAGAGGCTAACCCATTCGCTATCAGCAATGGGGTATATGAACCCAACCTTGAGAAGCTATTCGATTTATTCCTTGACTACTTGCTTCAGCTTTGGGTTCAAATGCCTCTGCAGTTATCTTCGAGGCTTCATGGAGGGGTCAGTGTAAATCCTATGTTGGCATATCCTAGGATCTATTCCGGTTAATTTGGGATATGAACAAGTGAAGGCTTTTAACCATCTATTGATTACCTTCAGCAATTCTTCTTTCTGTTGAGGAGTAAGCTTAGCGTTGATAATTACTGATTTTTCATTTTTAAGAAACGTGTATTCCATACCGGTGGACAATGGTTTTAGCTCAAGGGGCTTCTACTTAAATTTCTTAGGGATTTCCAACTTCCCCCAGTTGACATTTTCAAGGTTAAGACTTGGAAGTTGGCGGTGGACTTGCTCTAATGTGTCTATGCTATTGATGTAAGCACAAGTCATGTCAAACCCTTAGTTGGTTCCATGCATATGAGTGAACTGCTTTCTTGATCAGCTATCAACCACTGGGTGCCTTCATGTTGTGTGGCTGCTTCATACAGGCATCTTTGTATGTTTATCACTTATGCACACTAATTGCATGCAGGGAATGTTAAACTTTGCACAAACCATGACCTCTGCACGCAATTACACCCTGTGTCACTGTATGCGATGCACAGAACTTTCTTCTTCTTGATCTTTCCGAATGTATTTTCCTTTGATATTTCTATGGAAAGATCATAGATTCCTAGGCGTGTGTTGATGGTGCTTAGCCATGCTCTTCCCATTATGATTGGGAAGTCCCCCTACCATTGTTTACTTGAATCACTAGGAAGTCAGCTGGGTATGACCACCCACAAACAGTGGTAACAATGTCTTCCACCAGTCCCAGTGGGACAGTAATGGACTGGTTAGCCAATTCTAGATGGATGTTGCTCTTATTTAATGGAGTTAGGTTCCAGGCCTTGTACATTTCTTGAGAAATCAAGTTGACACCAGAACCTGAATCCAAAAGAGCCTTGCACAGTGCATTTCCAAGGATTTGTAAGTATATCAAAGGACTTCCAGGATTAGAGAATTTCCTGAGAAGGTGCCTAGCCTTGATCCAATCGATGAAGGCATGTGTTAGCATGACTATATGCATTGAGTGCGGTGGTTGAGTTGAAGGGGGCTCCAAAGTTTTGATTGATACTAAGACATATAAGGAATTAGCCACTTGTGATTGCAAGGGATTGGTTGGACTGTTGATTCTAAGGAAAGGTCTTTTCTTCATGTGGTTTCTGGAACCAATAGTAGGTTGAGAGTTAACAGACCTCATGGCATTACGTTGCTGTGGCTGGGTAGGGATTTCACCTTGCATCGTGGGAGCAGGTGGTAGTGGAGCTATTGGTGGAAGAGATATGGCTAGATGAGAAGGATGATAAGCTTGTATAATATTACCTCTAGAAGAGGGAGTCCCATAATACTCGTGGGCTTGGTAGTGAGGTTGAGAAGTGATGTGACTAGTAGAGTCATGTGGGGAGATTGGCTGTTGCATGTAATATCCATATGGGTCAGGTTGCTGGTAAGGATATTATTGCTTTGGTGGTGGCATTCCCCATGATTGTGGGTGCTGCCATTATTGATATTGCTTAATCGGTTGTGGTGGAGTTCCACTAGGATAATATGTTAAGGGTTGGTGGAATTGCCTTAGGTTACCTTGAGGATAAGGTAACCTTCAGGGTGTTTTCCTTTTGTTTAATCGTGGGTTGAGTGCATACACCTTAGACTCCTATAGATGTGAGATTACAGGGCAACATCTCTTAGGATGGTCATATTGACATATCTCACATCCACTATCATTTTCTATTTCCAAATCCACAACCTTTTCAATGATGGCAACTTTGCCCTTACCCTTGTTATGTGCATGTTCAACTTCTATTTTTTGTCGTGATCACTACCTTGCTCTCTAGAATCCTCTACTATTTTAAGAATAGTTTGAAATCTATTGTCTAGGGAATCCCACATTTGATCTACCTTTGTTGAAACTTCTGATGTCATCTTTTAGATAGGAAAAATTTTCCTATTCACCATCTCTTCGAGTGGTTACTCTTCTTCATCCTCACAAAATTTTACTCCCCTCTTCTAGAGGGAAGGATCTCGGTTATACTCTTCCACACTTTCTCTCTTCCATAGCTCACCTTCTTCCTTAGCAACTTGCTCCACTAGTATTTGAATTTGATGGGACCTAAGTTTGGATAGTCTCACTTGGGCATAAGTCCCAAGGGTTCTTCTCGTTTCATGCCTAAGCCCATCCACGAGATGGTGTAGTTGATCCTTTTGCGAGTAACCATGGCCAGGACAATGGTGTAATAGTGCATAGTATCAATCCATGGTAGCATCCAAGGGTTCATGTCCTCCTTGTTTCCAGCCTTGGATTTGCTTTCGCAGGTTAGAAACTCAGGAGTACATTTGGTACTTGTCATTAAATTGTTCTAACATAGTACTCCACCTACGAATGGATTCCAGTTCTAAAGACCGGTACCAGCTTTTTTCTCCTTTAACTAATGTCTATGGGAAAAACTTAAGTTTTTTCCATTCGTTCTCTATGTTCTATAAGGGACACGCATCATGGAATGCTTGTAAATGATTCTGAGGATCAACATTGTATCCCCCTTCAAATCTTGGGATATTGTTCATATCTAATCTCTTGATCCTATTATCTTTATAGTGTCTTGCTGGAATTCTAATAGCCTTAGTTATGTCTAACATACTTTGAGTAGTGAGTAAGGGTTCATTGTGATCATCTCATTCATGGTGTCTATGATGCCTACATTGTTCCCTACTCTTCCTTCTTCTATGTCATGACTCTCTAGAGTGCCCTCGTCCCCTTTCCTGGCTATTTCATCTATGACTTCCACTTTGCCTATTTTTATCCCCATGGTATTTTTCTTTATGACCACATCTAGATATTAAAGGATAGGGTGAAGGAGATGATGAAGGTGAAGAAGAAGAAGAACCATCACCATGACAGTGTCTACTACCTTCTCTTCTATGGTCTTGGTGCCGATTACGATTGTGATCAGAATGTCCACCTTTATCATGAGTTTGTGTTCCTTTTTGGGATCCTTTGTGCCTATGGGTATCAGGACCTGGTTTATGAATAGTGGAATGAAGGTTTTGATACACAACCTTTGGCCAAAGTCAAGGGGATGAACATCGTTGTGTGGCCGATTGCCTGAGGTAGGTTCACCACCCTCATTTCCGCTTAAGACATGTGGGGCATCCTGGAACCACTTACCCTTCAAAGACTTATGATGTCTCTCCTATTGCAAGTCCCTTTGATGTTGTGGCTCTATGGGATGGTATTCTCTTGAGTCATGGTCTTGCACAACATATTCTACGTGTAAGTGTGGCATGCCAATTCGTGTGAGAGCATGAAGAAGCATGCTCGGGATTGAACGATCGGGAGGTAACACTATGTTACCTTCTAAATCTCACCAATGCAGTTGTTCATCTTGATGAAGGATACAGGTGAAGTCTGGTATATACTCATCAGGATGAATATATACCACTTAAACTTGTTGAGGGACTGGCAGATCAACGTCATGTGTATTACGGTGCCGATTGTTTCCTGTTTTAGACCTAGGTAGTGAGGTGATTTCATACAAAGAAAGAGACATATTTTTCTATTCAGTGTGTAATGTACTCTTGTTTATTATTTCCTCAACCAACCCTAAGGGTTTGCTCCAATGATGTGAATCATTTCCTATGTTCTAGTTAGCACACAAACAACTAAGTCCCTAGCAACAGCACCAATGATGAGTCGCGAGGTACCCCTACGCTCAACCATACAAATACAAGTGTTTCATGCACGATCTAGTCAAATTCCAAGACTAAGTGCCTATGTGCCTTTGTGGAACAAGGATGGGTTGGTTGATCATTGTCTTTCCAAACTTACTTGTATGTCATGATTGTATGGTTAAGTAAGTTTAAGGCATATGATTTTTATAGCTTTTATGTTTTTATGTCCTGCTACTAATAAGGGAGGAGAGAGGGAGATAACTAAGTCACTAATTTAACTTAACTACTGATTAACTATGCTTTAAAACTAATCCTAACACCAATATCCATTCTCACTTGCCGTACACATCCTAAACCAGCGCAACACTATTGGGATTACCAAATTCTAATCGTTACTGGGTTACCAAGTGTTACACGCATGCTCGAAGTGATCATATTATGTGTACTAATAACAAAATGTAAAGTGCATAAAATAAAATAAAATAAATGTAGAAAAAAATAAAATAAAGAAAATGAGTAAGAAAACAAATCTCAAGTGTTGCAAGGATGAATCCAAGAGCTCATCTTTATTGTTGTACATAAGGTGTGCTCATGTACACAATGCTTGAATAAAGATTCATCGACACTTAGACCTCCTGTTGCAAGCACTTGGAAAATACTCTAACTTGACTCCTAAAAGACTTCTAAAAGACTTCCCTTGAAAGACTTCCTTCCCAAACTCTCCTCCCAAGATTTATTCCCTAAATTATGCACTTGGGCACTATATTTATAGGCTTAGAAGCAACTACTCTAATAATTAGAAAAATTGCCATTCTAATTTTAGAGAAATTTCCACCCTAATTTTAGAGAAATTTCCTCTCTAATTTTAGATAAATTGCCATTCTAATAATTAGAATAAATCGCTATAGTAACTGCTCTCATCAAATTGGCTTTGTGCTAACACTTAGAGATAATTGTAAAACTAGCCTTTGTGTTGACTGTGCCCTCCATTAGAGGTTGACTATGCTCTAAGGAAATGGATACCGTAGTTCTAGCACTTAAAAAAAATTGTAGTCAGGATGCTATAGTCTAGATTTGGTGGTGTTTCATTGGTTCCTCTTTGTTGATGTTTGGAGGAGTGGTTTGAGAGATGTCAGCAAAGAATAGTAAAACACCATTGGAGGCCTAGCACCAACATCACTCTTCCATACATGGGTGAAGGCTATTGCATTGTGCTCAAGAGTGCTGTGGATAGTGGTATGTTAAATGGTAGGTGAGAGGCGAGAGTAAAAAGTGTAGGCAATGTACTAGGGATGAAAGGGGAAGATAAGGTGCAAATGGGGTATTATGATGTCATAGCTTCATGGTGACCATGGCACCAAAGTGGCTTGCCCTTAAAAATGTTGACCTCTTATTAAAGTGCTCATGAGAGAGTTGGTTTGAATTTAGGGCTGAATCAGTTGTGAAATTGCAGTGTTACTAAGCTACTTGGGGACGTGCTCTTTTCCTTTTTACTCTTTTTGTTTCTTTTATCTATTTTGTTTTTTACTCTTTGCTATAGGGAAAGCCTGCTTTAGGCTCTACGCATTGCTAAATGCTTACTACGAGGTGCTTTCCATTAAGTGAGTTGCACGTTATGCTCACTCGCTCACTTGTAGGAGGATGGAAGGACTTATTGAAGGGTGACCACGAACCCAGTTTATGATCCTAGCAGATTGTGCTATGGTAGTTTAAAGTTGTAACAAGCTACTGTGTGCTAGTTTAACATCATAGTGGATGTCCTATGCCACTTTAAATTCATGGTGGACTACTAGTTTAACATCATAGCAGACGTGTTGTGCTAGTTTAACATCATAGCGAATGAATGCTTTACTAGTTTAACATCGTAGCATATGACTGTGTCATTTTAACATCATAGTGGACGTGCTATGCCAGCTTAACATCATAGCGGACTAGCTGTGCCAATTTAACATTATAGCATATGAGTGCTTTGCTAATTTAACATAATAGCGAACGAATTGTGTGTGTGTGCCAGTTTAACATCATAGCAAATGAGTTGTGCTAGTTTAGTATCATAGCAGATGATCTATGCTAGTTTAACATTGTAGCGGATGATCTATGCTAGTTTATAGTCATGTCAAACTTTTGTGCCAGTTTAACATTGTAGTGGATAATCTATGCCACTTTAGCATTATAGCGGATGAATTGTGCCAGTTTAGTGGCGTAGCGGACAAGTGCTATGATAATTTTGACATCATAGTAGATGATCTATGCTAATTTATAGTCATGGTCCACTTTTGTGTCAATTTAGCGTTGTAGCAGATGAATGCTTATCTTACTTTATTGATGTGCAATGCTACATCTTAGATGTAATATGGCTTCAAGTACGAATGATTTAATATATTGGCAAATTCATTTCCATCTTAGTCAATAAACTTGAATGCTTTGTTGTCATAGGCCTTAGTGACCAGGATGAGAAGATCTGCTCATGCATAGCTATGTTGTGTTCATGTAATAAATTAGGAAAAAAAGTGTCAAGTGGCACTTGTTTTAATGAAGTTAAATGTAAAAAATGGGAAAAGGAATCCAATAAAATTTTTCTAAGTATGCATGCAAGGTGCTATGGAAGGTAAACATGTTTGTGCTAGTTTTAGGCCTTAGTAGGCCGTATGCATGTCAGTTTTAGGTCTTAACAGACCATGGACACCTCAAAAGTGCCATTCCAAGGAGGTTCAATCATGCTTGGAAGTGGAATGGACTTGTGCATTTGTAAGGTAGTGAAAAGTTATAATTTTGGGCTAATTATGGCTGACTACGCTCTTACCCAACTACACTCTCCATTGAACGTTCAGTGTGGAGTGTAGCTCTAGGTTGGTTGATCAATAAATGATCCCGAGAGGGTATATAGGCATGCTTTTACTAGGGTAAGTTTTCATTTTCTTTGCTTTTTCACCACAACATTGGGAGCATAGTCTTTCTACTACTTTTGCCATCACTGCTAGTGGGAGCATAGTTGAGGGAAAGATGATGTTTTAGAGTAGATTCTTGCACCCAAGACTGGCAAACATCATTGAGGGAGAGAGAGCACTGGGCCATCTACCATAGGCATGCGTGGAGGAGAGGAGGCTATCGATGTCAGCTAGGTACACCAACTACAATCTTCCCTTTTTTTGTTTTCTATTTGTTTTATAAGGTTTTGGGGTTTTAGGAGCATAGTCCCATGCTCTGCTGTGCACACCTTACCATGGTAGTGGCTACCGCAACTGCACGTCGTTGTGGCTGTGGCGATAGGGAGGGTTTTATGGGCTACGCATAGGATCTAGGAGGAATGGTTTTGCTACACATTTTTATTTTCACTATGGTGTAGCTGTAAGGTTTGGGGTCATGTGCAAGTTGTGTGCATAGGGTTTTAACATGCATGGGATTCTATAATTATGCGAGTTTCAGACTTCACAGGTTTTGGGCTTCACAGGGCTTAGGGGCCACAAGAGGTTTGAAAGCTGCAAGCATTGGGTGTTTTTTTATACCTTTACGTGCAATGCAAGGCTTAGGGTCACAGGGCCTAGGGTTGTAGGTAGGTTGGGGTGTGGGTGAACTAGGGCTATGCATGAGGTTATGGGGCCATAGGGTTTGGGTGCATGTGTGGGGTCTTGGCGCACGCACAAGGGGTTTGGGTTTGCATAGGTTTTTTTTGGGCCTTGTGCTCTACACACCATGGTGCAGCCATGGGGGACATGAGGTTTTGCACGCTATGTGCTATAGCACAACTATGATTGGTGTCATTTTGGAGGTTAGGACCAGCCAAAGGCCACACCCGATGGTGTGGCTGTAGGGGTTGTGGACACGACTATGGTTGGTGGCAAAGCATGTGCATTTGTTTCATTTTTTTGGTCTTTTGGTGGGGGGTTCAGCTAGCCATGGTGGCAGGGCCCTGGTAGGGCACCATGGGATGCCATGGGGAGACTATGCTCTCCATGGCCATGGGGCTGAAATACACTCTCCATGCTTCAAGGGTTGAGAGGATAGTTTGCTAAGTATTTGTCAAAATGCTTACTTTGCTAAGTGTTTGTTGAAATTTGTTTGCCAAAATGTGGGTTTTTGGAACTATGCTCTCCACATTTTAGAGCGTAGTTGGGGTAGTCCCAGAGTTAGAAAAATTTTACCCTTTTTTGGACTATGCTCTCCACTGAGGCAATTCAAAGTTAGAAAAATTTCACCCAATTTCACCAAAATTTTGTTAACTATGCATGATGCTAAAGTTGCAAAATGTAGCACTAAGCTTATGAAAAAAATGCTATAACCCAATGAGTGCCAGGCACATTGAATGAGTTAAGTGACATCCTACACCCATGGGACCCCAGAGTGTATTGCCAAAATTGAGAATTTTTGCTAGTCTATGTCATATTTTACTAGTTTTGCTAATTTGTCTTAGTGATTTAATGTTAAAATTTACATCTATGTATGTATACTAACACTTTTTTTGTTGCTTGGTGGTTGTAGGATGCTACTGAAACCTGTTCTGATAGTAGTTGAGCTCATGGGCATCCTATGTCTCATAAGCAAACCTGTCCCTAACATGCTTGCACCAGATATGTGAGTGGGCCATCAGGTGATGTGGTTCTAGCCAGGGTCTTATGAGTTCTTGGAATACCTACTATAATAGTTTAGTGTGATTATGTGGTCACACTTGGTAGTGGAGGCTACTAGTGCTATCATTGAGATGTTGTTGCCTAGGGCTAACCGGGGCATCTTGAAGTTCATCTTAGATGAGTTCATTGCTAACATTGATGGGGCAGGTGGTTTGGGCAGAGGCACTAGGAACGCTCGATAGCTATCCAGGGTATGGTGCATGATGGGGTTTACTTATTATAACAAGAGAAACACACTTTTTATCATGCTATGTGTGCATACCTTGTTATAGAACCCACTTGGAGCTATCTATTGCACTAAAGGGTAAGTGATTTTATGGTTCTCATAGTGTTTTTTGCTACTAGCTCATGTTAAACTACTACTGGCTCATGATTAATGCTAGGTTTAGAGTTGACAAGGAGGGCCTGCATGATGAAGTAGATGCTCTAGCCTTAACTAGCACTGCCTTGGAGGAGGTGTTCTCATCTAGCATAAATGTTCAAGTAGCCATGATTGAGTAGGTGGAAATTGATCTAGAGACCTACCCCTTCTGATACCCAAAGGCATACAAGTGATGTAGGACCAATGATTGGTTGGATAAAGAGTGGGCTGCTAGTGAGATTAAAACCAAGGAGATGATTGCAATGCCACCCCCATCTCACACCTCGTTTGTGCCACGTACACATCTATGTTTTGGCTCATGTGGTTGCTTGTATATGCCTCTCAGTTTGCCTCATTTTCATGATGCTAACATTGATTCTACTTTGTGCTACAATGGCGATTACTTCAACTGAGGTAACGGTGATCACCATGGCCACATAGAGGCCACCCCCATCATGAAGTATGGTGATGTGGAGGGTGTGCAACATTGGTTGTGCCACAAAGTGCTAGATGCACTGATGGTTTAGCTTATGCATGTTGGGTTGATGAACCTATTTTTGGCCCTTAGCCTGGGTATCCTAGTGGCTGAAATGGTCACCATCATCAACTCCTTCAGCAACAATGTTAGGTAGTTCATCACCCCAATGTGTGGTGTGATAGTAGTGTTGGACCTCAGTGAGGCCTTCTTCACTAACCTCTTTGGCATTCCTACTGATGGCCCGATGATTATCGACAAGGCCAGTAGGGAGATGGACTATAGATGGGAGATCAAGGACTAGTTGGGGACCACTCAATCTAACAAGGACATCCCTGTTAAAGATGTGCTAGTGCCTAAGGTGTAGGAGCTCTATCCTCTATTCCACACTCATGCCTTTCCAAAGCTACTTTCCCAAGGAAAGATCCTTGGGGTGGAATATGCATAGGTGATGAAGTGTTGTTGGAGGGCATAAGGTTCAACTAGGCAATGTACATAGCTATCAACCTACATGTAGAGATTTTTAGGTTGCAATTCAACCTCTAGGCGAGGTCCAATGTCCATTTTGCATTCTTCATAGGATACCTGTAAAGGCTTGTGAAGCTTTTGGTTGTTCAAGATGATGGGTGATGGATGGTGTATAATCATGAGTAGCTGTCTAAGCTATGGATCAAGCATATGGTCTTGACCACACACATGTAGGACCCTCCAGAGGGAATAAATGAGTCATTATCAATAACAATCAAGGGTTCCATTGGGCACTTGCATTACGCATGTGATAGTGTAGAAGAGGGTCCTCTAGTTGGCACCAGAGATGTAAGCAAGGAGGATCATTATATAGCAAAGATGGTGGGGCCATCCAAGGTCAAGATTAAGAGGCCATGGCCATGTAGTAATAGGATCCACATCAAGCTTCAAAGTTTACATGTGGATGTTGCATATTAGTGTGTGTAGCTTCTTAGATGCCTTAGTTGCATTTATGTATGTATTTTTATTTTTTTTTTATGTTTTTTCTATTATGCTATATTATTAATTAGTTAGTGATGTGCTATGCATTCTAATGTGCTATATGCGTTAATCGTAGAAATAGAAGAGTGGGTTGCAAGAGTAGCAATCAAAGTGACAAAAAATGAAGCGCCTCCTCAAGTTGAGGAGGATGCCTAGGGAGATGATCCTCATGAGGCAGTGGAGGCCCTCCAACACTTAGAGGAAGAGAGGTTGTTCCACCCCAATGAGGGTGATTTTGATAGTTTGTTCAATGGTACGTAGCTAGGTGAACCCCATGCACTCATGCCTGAGGGCTTGCTAGGTAATCCACTTGTACTACCATCTATCCTCGTTTGTTTACTCTAGTATCTTTAGCTATTAGACCATATGCTAATTGTATCTTTGCATTACAACATCAAATATTCCCACTAGTGGGTCCACATCTACTTACCACATGAAGCCATGGGTAGATATGCCAGATAAATTTACCTTCATGAAAGGCATCATTGAGGACATGATGGACCACTTGTGCCAAGTAGACCTAAAGCTCAGTATGTGTGCAATGTTTTTTGTCTTGTGTTATCTTTCTTACTACTTAAATGCTTAGTTTTTGGCTAAGATTGTTCAATTGTTGCATGCCTATATTTCCTAAGCTACAATGGAGTTCGAAGGTGGCCAAGGTGGATGCCCTTCTTAAACTCCTTCCTAAAGTTGATTAGGTTCCTTGTCATATGTATGAGATAATGAACAAGTGCACACTTTCCTATGTAAAGGCATTATGGATCTGTATGCACTCAAATGAGCACCTATGGAAACTTGTGCATGAACTACAGGAGAGGATGACTAGCCAATATGAGAAGATCAAAGATTTTCAATCTAGATACAACTTCATAGCAACTAGGTCATAGGGAGATGACACCTGATGTACCTCCAAGATTGAGTATGCTAGATATTGGATAGCTCTCAAAGGTAACAACAAGGCCACATGGGAGTTGATCAAGTAACGGCTCCAGATGGACTTGCTCATCCAAAAGAACCAGGATTAGAAGCACTACAACACAAAGGTCTATCAATGGGGATAGACATAGAAGAACCACAAGCACCAGTACAAGTGAGAGCATGATGCATACCTACGATGGTACAAGGAGTCTATTGAATGTCGTCGCCTCGAGATGTTTCTTGAGGCGATTGGTGGGAAGCAAGCGTAAGACTTGTTCACACAGCATACATGATGAATCACCATTTTAGTTAACTACAATATCGCGTATGTGATATTGCAGCCTGTCTCCTCATCTATAAATAAGAGGTAGACAATTCTGATAGGCAGTTTTTTAGTTCTTAGTTTAAGTGTTAAGTTTTATGTAGTTCTTCTCTTAACCCTTCTCTCCCAGTGTATGCTCGCAGTGTGGTGATTGTAATTGTACGACATCCTTATTCAAGTGTGATGTACTTGGACATGCACATGCCTAGAAATAAAGATCAAGATTACTTCATCATTGCAGCATTCACTTAGCTTAATTATTTATTTAATTTTTATTTATTGCTTTCTTAGTTAATCTCTTCTCACCCTAAACTCCTATTAAATGTGGAATGAGTACGAATTGATTACGAGCATTTAAGTGTGACTACTTGGTAACCTAATAGCATACCTAGGATCTGCACTTGGTAATCCTAGTGGTATTCATGCACAAGGTCCAAGATGTGTACAGATGATTGAGGAATGGATGCTCATTGCACTTAGGCTAGCTTAGATTCTTTCTCACCCTCTCTCTATTAGCTTAGTTAATATCACTTTCCATTACACTCAAGAGTAGCATTAGTATAGGAACACATCATACACCTCATTCTAGACTAAACCATACGTGACAAAGTTAACACTAGTCTAGATGGAAAGACAACGAACTGCAACCTAAGGATAACTTTCTTGATACCACAACTAGCCCATTTGCGGAGTTCGATCGAATCGTGTGTGAAACACTCGTATTCGTATGGTTTGAGTGTAGGGGTACCCAGAATGAAGAAGCATGGACCAAGAGGGAACAATTAGGGTGTGACATCAAGGGGACTTGTAGATTCTCTTTGGTGACATCTGTGAGAGTTATCATGTAATGTGTTTGTACTAAGATCCTTGTAGACCTAATGCAAAATGGGAGTAAGAGTAATCAAAAGGCACTCAAAAATCCAATGTTGTCCTAAGGGGGTCCCACTAGAAAGACACGCACCCATACTTGAAGGTTGGTAGCTTCTTTGGATTCAGTAATCGAAATAAAAAGAGAGAGAGAAAGAAAAGAAAAAGAAAAGAAAAGTAGAAAAAGGAAGTGCCACAAAGCAAATATAACTCCTCCCTTGAACTAAATGCCAAGTGATCATACGCCTTGTTGTTATGGCACTCTCATAGTCACTCATCATGGGATGAAATAATGCAGTGTCACTAATCAGGGGAATGGACTTGGTCTTGATCTTGGAATGATGGGTTAATGACACATTAATCATGCTTTACACGTAGGATTCACTGTGCCCTGGGTCAATTACCTCATGTCCCAATCTCTCCAATCCCTTCTGTAGTTCATCTCACCTTGCTATTCATGTAATTGTAGCTTGTGTCTCATATAGCGTAGAATTCTTACCTCATTTTGGTGATATTTACATGTGTGTGTTTTGTGGAATCAGTGTGGATTACATTTAACCCTTCGAGTGTTCATGGACACTTTTAAGTGTGGTTACGCAAGGGCATTAAAGGTTGGAACCTACTTTGGGGAGGACCCACTTGTGTAATCTCTTGTAATTTGTAGTCATGATCCATCTTCCACACACCATTTATTACCCTTAGCATATTACCAATGATTTTCTTTCCCTTATTACTATCCCTCCGATTCAACGTTCCTATGAACCATCACATAGCCATTCGAGGTCCTTATTGATCAATTCCACCCACATATAATTATTTGTGCCTTCAAAACTATCTAAATTATCCTAGAACCCTTTAACACATGCCCAATGTCCTAAGTTTACAACATCAATTTCCAGAAACTCTTCAAAATTTGGTATTTTTTCCCTTGGCCTAAACATAGATAGGTCGTGATATCGCGGTTGATGCAATATTGCATATGCGATGTATCGTACACGATATTGTGTCCTGTCAAACTATATATACGTGACCCCCTCCCCCTGGCAACAATTAACATCATTTTCCATAATTCACATGGGGGAGTTTTTCAAATTTTTCTCTATGACTTGCGATTATGAGACCATTTCTTTTCTACCTATATCTCACTCAATGGTACTCCGATTTTAATTCCATCTGAACCTACTCGAACCTGGAGTGTTCAGCTTAGTCGTGGGGGAGGGACACATGCTGAATAGCACATAAATTTTTTGGAATTTTTCATCACCCAAAGGAAATTATCAAGGGTAATTAGCTATAAAATTAAGAATAAAATGTGTCAAAAATAATTTCACCCCTTTAGCTGTACCAGAAAATTAAATTTGGAAACCACCTAAGCAAAGAGGACTCAACATTATAATCTTTTGGGAAAAATCACACATAGATAAAATAAATTAATTAAGGCAAGCAATGAGGTATAACCTAATTTTGGTAACAATCTTACTAACAATTGGCCCCGTGTAATTGCAGATGGCCTCGAAACGAGAACAACAAAAAGGTCCTACTCAAGGTGGAAGAAAACGACCTAGGAGAGGTGAAGGACAAGTCCTTGCCAAAAAGCAAATAGAGTAGGAGGAACAATCATTTAGCATTCATCAAGAAGACCCTACTACTATACAATTCGAGCAGGTAGAAGAAGGAGCTATTGTAGCGCTTGAACAGGGACAACATCTCATGTTGCCCCAGGAGTGCATTCAGGCTATCCATGAAAGGTCTACATATACTGTGGTGATTGTGGAATTAAATTTTGAATCTTTCACAAAGTTCGCATCAAAGGATGTTAGGGACCATCTCAAGGGGTCCCCATTATGGCCTAATCTCTTTGAAAGCAATGCCTGGTACTTAGGGGAAACATACCAATTTTGGCACAACAAAGAAGAAGGCACCAAAGTTAACATTTGTGATGTGACCATTGATTTTTCTATGCAGGCCATTTTAGAAGTATTAAACCTTCCGAATACAGGGCCTAAGATTGCTTAGTTATCTACCCATTCAAACCCCGATGTGCGAAGAGTCTGGTTGGAGAGGGCATATGGCAAGGATAAGACATTTGGAGAGTTCACGATGGAAGAGAGGATCTATTTCAAAATTGAAACATATCATCTCTTCTCCAAAAAGGGCTTGAAAAGGATTTTGACATATGTGGCAAGGGGATGTGTAGTGCTCATGGGAAAGGTTAATGATAACCTGCCTCATCTATATTTCCCAGAGATCCTGAGGCGTTTGAGGAATGAAAGACAGGGAAGATGGCATTGCCCTTCCCTTGCCTTATCAGGAAGTTATGCCGATGTGCTGGTATCAGAGGATACACTAATGATGTCCTCCAAAAAGCCCAAATTGCTTCATATGATGAATTGCTAAAGCCACTAGCTACAAGGAAGATCACTGGTGAGACACTGGGACCAGAAAAAGAAGAGGAACAAATGGCAGGGCCAACTGCAACCCAACTTGCAGGACCCAACCAACAATAGGAAGAAGGGCCTAGCATAGGCCAACAAGACTAACCACCATCGCCACAAGATTACAGACCATTGATGAGCCACCTCATGGCCATTACTAAGATGGTCAGTTGGGGAAGTCGTGATGATGCAAATCTTTTCTACGTCATTGATGATGCCATACAGCCCACAATTTCTTTGGATCATACAAGGGGTGAAGTGTCCATCCATATAGGAGGAGGGGAAAGTACGTGGTCACAAAAGATCTCAAGAAACACTACATCTTTTCAAGTGCAATTAGAAACTGGTGAAGGGGCCACAGTGGTGGTCATGCAACACCAGGATGCAGCGGGAGCCACAAAATTCATCACAGACCACATTAAAGAATTGTTCAATGTACCTATTGTACCATTGGAAGATCTCATAGGAGCAAGGGATGCTCAAACTTTGGCCAAAACCTCAATGACTCCTACGGAACATGAGGATGCGCTTGATCGATTGCTACAAACAGGACAAGTAATGACGTCCCTATTTGACATCCCTCAAGATGTTACAGAAATTCAATTAGGACTTATTTCCACTAAGGGAAAGATGATCTTGACAGAGGTGAGGACCATGCATGTTGAAGCATAGGTGAAAAAATTACAAGAAAGGCTTGTGGCCCTACAAGTAGCACAACGGGACCCTTTGCAATTTTTTCCTACAGCAGACTAGCTGGATAGTTTCAAAACTGAGCAAC
Source organism: Gnetum montanum (assembly GCA_015680685.1). Classification (NCBI taxonomy): domain Eukaryota; kingdom Viridiplantae; phylum Streptophyta; class Gnetopsida; order Gnetales; family Gnetaceae; genus Gnetum; species Gnetum montanum. The sequence goes on along the minus strand of MNCI01002038.1, from coordinate 348,419 downwards.
TAACCAAACTACTAATGGAGAATAAGAAGGTGGAAAAAGAAAAAGAGAAGGTTGTTTGGGATGCCTCTACAGCATAGGTGCAAACTTATGCGCATATCAAGGCGCTCAAGGCCTTACAAGAGGAGGACAAGTAGCTTGTTGCTGACAAACTTCAATTGACCTCTGTGGAGAAGCAAAAGAACATTCTTGAGGAACATTTTCATCAGTTGCTAGAACAATTCATCTAGGTCAACCAAGACATGAGTTGTTTAGCCAAGGAAAATTAAACCCTCTCAATGGAGGAGGTATGCGACATTTTTCAAAAGACAGCTATCAAAATAAGCACGTGGAAAAATGAGGCTAAACAACATGAGAAGTTAAAGGAGCACTTCCAGGACCAAGTGGGGATGTACAAATAGATCCTTGAGAAGGAGATCCATATAGCCAAGGCCCACATCAATGCTATCAGTGCTCAACACACTAATTGGCAGGCCATATTGGACACATATGCCTTTGCCCATCAGGCGGAAGTTAAGAACTGAGACCTGTAAATCCAGGATCTTATAGAATACATGGAGTTGGCAAACCTTCGGTATGCCAACCTTGCCATGTTAACACTAGGATGCTCGAGGATAGAGCTTGAATAATAGGTAGCTACCACCTATAGAAAATATGAAACAGAATTTGCAGAACGCAAGAAGATATTTCAAAAACTAGAGATTGCAGATTCTAAACTTTAGGTGGTGAAAGCAAGCTACCAAGGAAAAAAAGGTGTCACAATAGATTTTGCTTGACAACTTACAGATTTTCAATAATACAAAGATAAAGCCAGAGCCTATGAAGAGGAATGATGGGTGCTTGCAACTTAGTATGTCAAGGAAAATCAAATGTTTCCGCAACTACCCTATCCATGGGAGGTGCCGACTCCATCAAATGTCAAAACATTAGCATGGATGGCACAAGATCCCTAGACTGAAGAGGAGAAACTCTAAGCCATACTTCAATGCCATCAAGTCCTAAGACCTGGAGCACAAGACAAGGGGAAAGCACCTATGGAGGAGCCACCGCCACCAAGAACTACATGAGTTCCACCAATTTTGTAACTGTAGGATTTCCTTTTGCATTCCTTGTGTTGTGTCTCAATTTTGTTTTGATTCCACACTATGGTATAAACCCATTCTCACCATTCAATAATCCTGCACCTATCCAATGTGAAATCAATGTAGCTTGTTCTCACTGTAACTTGAGGATGAGTTTTCATTCAGTCATGGGGGTATGATGAATCACCATTTTAGTTAACCATGATATCGCAACCTGTCTCCTCATCTATAAATAAGAGGTAGATAGTTCTGATAGGCAATTTTTTAGTTCTTAGTTTAAGTGTTAATTTTTATGTAGTTCTTCTCTTAACCCTTCTCTCCCAGTGTATGTCTTTAGTGTGGTGATTGTAATTGTACAACATCCTTATTTGAGTGTGATGTACTTGGACACGCACATGACCAAAAATAAAGATCGAAATTACTTCATCATTGCAGCATTCACTTAGCTTAATTATTTATTTAATTTTTATTTATTTCTTTCTTAGTTAATCTCTTCTCACCCTAAACTCCTATTAAATGCGGAATGAGTACGAATTGATTACGAGCATTTAAGTGTGACTACTTGGTAACCCAATAGCATACCTAGGATCTATGTTTGGTAATCCTAGTGGTAGTCATGCACAAGAACCAAGATGTGTACAGATGATTGAGGAATAAATGCTCATCACACTTAGGCTAGCTTAGACTCTTTATCACCCTCTCTCTCTTAGCTTAGTTAATATCACTTTCCATTACACTCAGGAGTAGCATTAGTATAGGAACACATCATACACCTCATTCTGGACTAAACCATATGTGACAAAGTTAACACTAGTCCAGATGGAAAGACAACAAACTGCTACCTAAGGATAACTGTCTTGATACCACAACTAGCCCGTCTACGGAGTTCGACCGGATCATGCATGAAATGCTTGTATTCATATGGTTGAGTGTAGGGGTACCTCGCCACTCATTAATATGGTTGTGAGTGACTCTCATATAAGGGAGATCATCATCCCTTTAGAGAGACATCCTCTACTACATTCTTGATGGAGCCACCTACATGGACCATCATGGATAAAGGCAAGACCCTTAAGGATGTTGACTTTGGCCAAGAAGACTAGACACAACTTTTTGAAGCTAAGATTCTCTAACACTTGGAGGCTAGCCTAGGAAAGTTACCTCTAAAACTCACTAATGTAGGACCCTCTCAAGTTAGTTTTAATGGTTTTTATGCTTTTAGTTAGCTTGTAGAGTGCATGTTTTTTTATTAATTATGTGTATTTACTACGGGTATGGCGGCATGTACCAGGCAATGTTGTAGGCCCCAATGACATGGTCGAGGAAGAAGAACTTCCACCCCTACCTAGTACTAATGGTTGAACATGACTAGATGTACCTCCCATTGGGATTTTTTGCTATGTTTTTCCTTTGATGCTATTCATGCTATGTATTACTATGCACATTACATTTGATGAATACTTATTTGTTATTTGCTATGTGTGATGTGTAAACATTTTTTTAATGGTCATTTACTATGCTTATAATGTAACGTGATGAATTAATGCACTAACTTAGGATTATGCAACAATAGTGTTACTAGGCCATTGCAGGCCCCATGCTAGTTTAAGGCCATAGTAGGAGGGCTGATGCTAGTTTTTGATCATTTCAGGCCACGTGTTGCTAGCTTTAAGGCCATAGCAAGCTAAGGCTAGTTTAAGGTCATTCTGGGCCACAACGATAGTTTAAGACCATTTTGGACCAAGTATTGCTAATTTAAGGCCATCCTGGGCCATGTGTGTTGCCAGTTTAAGGCCATCCCGGGCCATGTGTGTTGCTAGTTTAAGGCCATTTCAAGCCACATGTGTTGCTAGTTTAAGGCCATTCCAAGCCGCAGGGACAAAATTAAGGAGGATAGTTTTAGGCCATTCTAGGACATAGCAGTAGTTTAAGGCCATTTTGGACTCATTATGTTGCTATCTCTCTTTTTGTAATTTTAGCTTTATAATTTTTGTGCATTTTGATGTTTTTTTATGAACTAACCAAGAAAGTGCATAAACTAAGTGAATGAATGCATAAACAAAGAAAATAAATGTATAAACAAAGCGAAACAATGCATAATCTAAGTAATCAGGCTAAATGTAAATGTGTAAACAAATGCGATATAAGTAAAAAGGTAAAACACATTGAGTGTAAAAGCAAAGGGTAGGCAAACACCTAGCACATTTCAGGCTAAGGGGGTACCTTAGCCGCATAGTTACTTCCTAATTTGATGTGGGCTAGGAGGCACATAGAAACTACATTGCATTATTCGGTAGTCTCCTTGACCCTTGCTTACTACATTGAAGGGTAATTCTACCCATAGGGCATCTTACAATAGGTCACTGGCTTCTTCTATCCTTTCAGGTGTGTCAGCCTCATGCATTTCATTGTTGTCCTTTATTGTAGATGTGTCATCAAGGAATTCCACCTCTAACCCATGCTTCATATCGATGTCGTTGATGGTCGGAGGGACTACATTATCATTGTGGATGATAAATTTTCCACCTTCATATAGTAGGTGGATCAAAGAGGAAATGGCTTGTAATTAGGCTAGCCATGGTCTATCCAAAATTAAGTTAAAGCCTGGCATTTCCTCTACAACAATGAATTTAGAAATGGTGAGGAATTCTTCCCCTACTACAAAGGCTATGGTGATGGTACCCCTAATGATGATGTGCAACCTATTAAAGGACTTCAGGCATTTGGTTTTTGTTGGCTTGATTTGGTCCGTGAGGCCTAGTTTGTCAACGACGATGTACAAAATTACATTTGTTGCTGCCCCATTGTCAACATGCACTCTCCAAATATTGCATTGCCCAACATGTATGGTGATGAACATGGGGGCTGTTATGGCCTCACCCTTCTCAAGGTTAACCTTAATTACTTCATCATGAAACACTAGAGATGTGGAACTTGATTCCTGTAGCACACGAGCCAACATCACTATGTGGATGGAGTTATCATCTATAGGGATGTCCTCCATGATAGAAATAAAGGTTAACATCTACACCAGTGCTTTGCAGTGGTCAGATGAGGTCATGATTAAGTCATATAGGCTTAATGTTGTGTTCTACTATTTGAGCACTTGCTTAAATTGGGCTAATGCGTCTATGAAGTCTCTGCCATTAGCCATGTTTTTATTAGCTTTGACCTCTTCCATACAGCCTAAGAGACAAATTTCATGGGAAGGTGACTTAGGCCTCATTTTCCAGACTTGCCTAGGAGCCTCAATGCTCCCTGGCAATTTTCTCATTGTGGCTTGTTCAATTGCATCGGCCATGGGGACCACTAATATGGGTACCAACTTTGGTGGACCTAGTACTCCTTGGACTCAATGTTGCCTAACCATCTAGTTTACTAGATGCTTGGTAGGCCTCCTATGTTTCCACCTAGGAAATCTACCCATGTTTCCAGCACAGTCGACTCATGGATGGGAAGGGACAAATGCATTATTCACTACCAAGCTTTGGGTAGGTGAGGAGCTAGCATGTTGAGGCACCCTAATGATAAAGGATGGATAAATAGTTATTGTTATGACATGTTGTGGGACCCTAACCATGAAAGGAATTATGGGTGCTTGAACTAATACTTTGATAATAAAAGGAGGCCTCAAACTCATACAAGTTGAGGGGACCCTTCCACTACCAAAGGGCACATGGATCATGAATGGCCATGGCATCAGTTCTAGGTTCTCATCAACACTGATAGCATTTATGACATATCCGACATCATCCACATTTAGAGGATCCTTGTACATCTTCATAGATTGGTTCTAAGATTTAACTAGGTTAGCAACGTCAAGTACCAACTCACCTCTATCAATCATTCTTTGGAGATCATCCTACAGGGCTATGCAAAAATTGGTGTTGTAACCAGGTAGTTGGTGGTAGTGGTAGAACCGATCTAGCCTAAAGTGTTTCACCATATGTAGGATTCCTTAGGAGCTCACCATATCTATCATGTCTTTTCCAAGCATCTTCGAACATTTTCTTGTACTAGATATGTCCAACCTTCTATAGTTAGTCCAATAGTTTTGAAGGTTTTAATGGTAATAGGATGTACTTGAAGCGATCCTTGTGCTCAAAGTTAGGCCTTAGAGTAGCTTGCATTAAGGCCACTAGTGACGTAGGCTAGTTGGTTACTATAGTGCTAGGATTGGTGGCTTTGTTGTTAGCCAGGGCTCTAGGCTACCAAGCTGTTGGCCTATGGTTGGTTGTTTTACCCTCTTTAGCCATAGTTGCCACCATTTTATTTTGCTTCCCCTTATCCTTGTTCTTCCTTTCATGTAGGTTGTTGTAGGCCATGTAGGTTATGTCCTTACTAGCTTCTACCACATCCTATATGCTCTTGGTCTGGGCAAAGGCTTGGCTTAGAGACTACGAGCCTAAGTAGTACAGTTTTGACTTTATAAAGTCATTAACTACATCCTTAAATATGGCCAAGAGGTGTGTTTTGGCTATTGGATTTTTTATTTCATTTAATAAGGTACTCCAACATTGGATGAATCTTTGTATGGGCTCTAGGTGGCCCTACTTGATTTGCATTAGTTGGTCTAGGATGGTTTTTGGCTTCAAGTTGTACTTGAAGTATGTCATGAATTAGCTCAAAAGATCCTCCAAAGAGGAGATGGAGCTTTTGGGTAATGCGCGGTACCAATCTAGCATCTTTCCAATGAGTGACATGGTAAACAAGCATATGATGGAATGTGGCCATGCCTACAATAGCAAACACTCTGACCTAAATGTAACTAGATGTTTGTTGGGGTCCCCATGACTATTGTATTTTATGAACTAAAGAAATGGGACCTTAGCAGGAACAGTTAATAGTGGGACCACATGACTGATAGGGTTGTCCTCATAAAAGTTCAACACTTTGATAGTTTTAGAGGAGGCATCCTTGAGTGACTTCACCTATTCCATCAATCTTTGAATCATCTAGAATGCATGGTCTAAGTTGTGAGACATTCCAACTAGCTGTGTTGGTTGCATGACTTGTTGTTGGACTAACTATATGGTCCATGGCCTTGTTGCGAGTTGCAAAATTGCCAAATGGGCTTGATGTGTAGGCCATGCTACAAGGACAACAATCAAGGCAAGAAATGCATACGTGGGTTGGGCCGACACCAAGGGCATTGATGAGATAGGCAAGATGTAGGGTGCCTAAGTCACATGGGGCCTAGAGATGGGCCCTGCATGGAAGTGTGGTTGCATTGACATGGTAGCGATGGCTAGACAAGTGGTTGTGATGCCACAAAGGGCAAGTTAAAGGGAGCTAGCACATTAGGATGTGTTTGGTGTGTTGCTATAACAGGCGTTCACCTGGATCGTGATGTTAGCACTATGACTATCTCAAGGAAAATGGGTGGATGGGACTGTGGAAGAGCCAATTTAGGGATTGCTCACTAGAAGATGATATGGAAGGAGCCCTCATGCTTGGAGAGAGCTTTGAACTTATCCTCTTCTTCCTAAAAAGGGTTCTTTGTAGTTTGTCTTTACTTCACACTCACTTGTTTAAATGAGCTAGGCTAACATCCAACGGTAAGGCTTTGTGAGTGGGATGATGTCAACTAAGAAGGGGATGTACTCCTATCCATTCTGATGAATCAATTCATAGCCCCATTTTTCTTCCATGTCTAAGTGGTTTATGAATAGCCCTGCTTGAATCTTTTCATAAATAAAGTTGTATTATTCATCACTTAGCATGGTGTACGCTGGGTCTTACCCATGCAGCCTAAGGGATTGCCTTGGCTATGCCATTATGGGGTTCCCAGGGTTATCAATTGTGGTCTCTTGTTGAATGGGCAAGATGGTGAGTGTGCTTAGGATTGATATTGAAGGCTATTCAAAATTCATAGATGCAAATCAAGTGACAAGAAGAGAGGAAAAAGGATTGCTGATTACAAAAAAGGCTAACTTTGCTAACTACATTATCTACGCTAAGAGCTAACTACACTCTCTATGCTAAGGGCCAACTACACTTTTTATGCTGAGAGCTAACTACGCTCTCATTGACAGCGTCAAGAATTTGGCTAACTATGGGAATGTGTGCTCTAGGGTTGCTACATGGGGTTCCAGGGGAATTGATAATGAGGTCTAGTCCACACCAACTAATTAGCAAATAATGCCTACGTTGGCCTAAGATTTAGCTACTACTACACACACAACAAGTCCATAGGGGTATTATAGTCTATGCTATCTTGAAGCTAGCAATAGTGATGCAGAGAGTGCATGAGATAATCACTAATGGAATCTAAAAATGAAAATGATTTTGGCCTTCCTTCTAGTGCTAGAAATTATAGTGACCAAAGACATCAGTGGCTGGAACACCAAGGTTGATAAGCACACAACCTAACCACGAATCTATGCAAGGGCCTACTAGAGGGAGAGATGAGGTGCCTTGAGCAGTCTTATCAATCACATAGAGAATTACTAGATGTAAATGGGGGGAAGCATGGTTAGTCATAATGTTGATGGAAAATGATGCTAAGTGTTCAAGTAGTATCAACAGTGTTAACAATGTCAAGTGTAGTCAAGTTTTTTAGTAAAAACAAGGGTGTCAACATGCAGGGATTGCTACCTAAGCATAGTTGTAGGCATGGCTATGGGATGAAACAATGAAAAATGCAAATGAAATGCTAAAAATGCAAAGAGAGAGAGAAGTGGAACACCACCCCAAATGGGGTTGAGTGTAGTTAATACCAAAATGGGTTAGAAGGTACACCGTGTAAAACAGGCATAGTGGATAGTGTAGTCATAGTCTCGATGGTGTCTAGCCACAAAGACTAATGTTCTACCAAGGTATTTGTGCCTACTAGTTTGGCTACCACAATGTATCATCAGCTATGATGTTCTAGTAGACTGCAGTGGGCTGTGATGGTTTGCAAATTCACCGATATTCCTTGGTTCTCTCTTGAGTGCTCCTTAGGTTTGCCAAGTCTTCAATTTGCTAATTCTCAAATTTTCCAACCCTGAAAATGTTGAGGACGGGGGTATTTATAGGGTTAGGTTTAGCACAAAATGTAGGATGTCTACCACATGGCAAGGGGATGGTTAAGACTACACCATCACCCAACTATGCTCTTCACTAGGCTGGTGGTGTTATGCTTTGTTGTGCTCTATCAAACTAGGTGAGATTGTGAGACTATGACTATGCTGCCAACTGCATGTGCATGTGCCAAGAGGACCACAAGGCACCTGAAAAAATGAAATTTTGGAGACTAGACTCTAGGATTGCACTCTCCACTATCCTACATGGGGTTAAGCATAATTACAATTTTGGGGACAAAATAGGATACAAAAAAGATGCATTTTGTTAACTACACTTGTCAAAGATGAGTTGGAGCTAAGCTGAGTGCTGGTGCTATGTTGTGGAGGCTACCAGAGGCTATTCTGGCTAACTATGCTTGACTACACTCTAGATTGGGGGAGAGCGTAGTCCCACACATAGAAAAATTTTCAAAAAATTGGCCATGTGCTGACTACACTCTCCACTAGAGGCTAACTACACTCCTGACTAGGGATGAGTGTAGTTCCAACACTTGTCGAAACTTGCAAAAACTGGCTTCCAATTGACTATGCTTCACTATGATCTAGGCTGGGGGAGAGTGTAGTCTCAACACTTGGAAAAAAATCTATGAAAATTAGGACTTCATGCTAACTACACTTTTCACGAGAGGCTAACTATGCACTAGGGTAATGGAGAGTGTAGTCCTAGCACTTAGAAAAATTTGTTGTAACTAGCTTCGTGCTAACACTTAGACAAAATTGCAAAAATTGACTTTTGTGATGACTACACTCTCCACCAGAGGCTAGCTATGCTTTGAGGTAGTGTAGAGTGTAGTCCCAGCACTTTGAAAAAATAATTCTACAAAAATTGGCCTCGTGCTGATAGTTAGAGAGAATTGCAAAATTAGCCTTTGTGTTGACTATGCTCTCCACCAAACGCTAACTATGCTCTAAGGTAGTAGAGAGCATAGTCCCAACACTTTGAAAAAATTGTAGTTGAGATGTTGTGGTTCATATTTGATGGTGTTTTAGATGGAGCATCATGTTGATACTCAATTTCCTCATCTTTACTCTCATCTTCCCTTGTACTTATGTCTTGTATATTATGCACATCATCATGCTGGTTAGAAGCAATATCTCCTACCAAGGGAGGATGACCCTCTAAATTTCTTTTATTAACTTGAAGAGATACATGATCATGTGACACATCATTAGAGAGATTGAGCTTAATATATTTACAAGACTCTTTAAATACAACATCACCACTATAGTTTCTAGGTTGTACAGCTTATAATCTTTAACACCATCACTGTAACCAAGGAAAATACATCTTACAAACTTATAGTCTAATTTTGGTTTATCAATTTTTGGAATGCGAACATAAGCTTCACATCCAAAAAACTTGAAGATAACTCAAATTAATAGACTTGCTACTTGATGGGATGCGATATCGCATGGGTCGCAATATTGCATCCCCTGCGATATCGCGTCGTCCCCTGTGATATTGCGTACGCGATATCGCCGTGCGTCGTCAAATCTATAAATAAGAGGCAGCTCTCCCTTGTTTCTAATTCTAGGCCTAGATCGTAGCAAAACTCTTGTAGTTTTATCTCTTCAGAGATAGAATAATTTCCATGTGCCCGCAGTAGGAGCTCCAAAGTGAACATATCTTTATTCAAGCAAATATTGTACCTGAACACAAGTTTGTGTATGGAAATAAAGATGAACTTCTTGGATAAACCTTGCAGTTCATGGAATAGGCTAAATAGGATTTTAATTATTTTTATTTATTTTTTATCATTTAAATGTTTTATTAGTTCATTAAATCTCTCTCAGCCCTTCTCCCATAGTTAAGTGCATTCAGTATGACCGCTTCGAGCACGTGCGATACATTTGGTGATCCCAGCAACGACTAGCATTTGGTAACCAAGGTTGCATTGGTTCAGGGTGTGAATGGTAAGTGGGAATGGATGCTGATGCTAGGTTAATTAAGGCTTAGTTAGTTAGTTAAAGTTAGTTAATTAGTCTCTTCACCCTTCACCTCGTCAGCATAGGAGATCTAACTGAAAAGATATAAAAATCATATACCTCAGACTTACTTAACCATACAACCATGAAAAATACAAGTAAGTCTCGGAAGACAATGAATGATTAACCTTAAGTGTTCCATAAGGCGTGTAGGCACTTAGTCTGTAGAGTTCGACCAGATCATGTGTGTAACGTTCGTATTCGTATGGTTGAGTGTAGGGGTACCTCGCCACTCATCACTACTCCATTATTTTCTTTGAGTTCATGAATCCACCATACTCTTGCACCTAGAAAAAAATCCTCCATGCATCCAAGGAAACTTTAATTTCATTGGAATTCTCGGGATTGAACATATTGGTAAATTTGATCTATGTGCATTGCGATAGTAATTCAACTACCATGCACTACCCATCTTCCAAGGAAACCAAAATTTCATTGGAATTCTTGGAATTGAGCATATTGGTAAATTTGGTCTCTATCACACCACTGAGGGTACCCACATACATCTATACATTTTGGTATAATTCATTTTCTTGAGGGCTACTATTGATACCATAAAATTCCAAAATCTAGAAAAAATTGAAGGGTTTAAGGCATTCTAGCCATGCTTGGAACTAGGGATGAAAAATCCAAAAAAGGAAAATGATAGAAATCTATGCAAAATTGTAAGAAAACCCATACCCAAACACCAATAGCCAAAACAACTGCATTCCATACCCAAACCAAACATATGACATAGAAGATGCTAGACAAGGTTAATTTAGAGATCCAAGAATAGAAATGAGAAATAATTGTGATATAGATGGAGGTAGGAGTAGCAGAGGAGGCAACTAAAAGAAAAATTTAAGAAGAATCAAAGTGAAGAGTGTGTTGACAAGTTAGGAAAAATTTGATGCTAAATACCTTTAATCTTTATCTTCGTTTCTTTCATTATAAAAATTATCATCTTGTTTATGACTGACTTGCAAGTTGTATCCCATGGAAGAATAGTTTCAAATCAAAACATCATCAAGACATAAAAGCAATGATTAGATCCAGATTCAATTGAGAACACCATACTTACAATTTTCAACCATAAGTAAAATCAACAATATTCACCTTAACTTCTAACATTAAGTTCAAAGATGAATATAATCAATTAAACCAAATTTAATTTAAATAAATTTATGAAAAATAAGAGAGATTGCAAAGGAGACATTGCCTAATTTGTGACCTTGCTCTATTGTCTCTACAATGCAACAACCTCACAATCTTAAAACATTGTTGGTTATTAATTGCCACAAAGCATCAACACTCTTCCTTCACAATTTTGTGCACAAACAAAAATTCTAATCTAGTATAATTCTCTCAATAGTATCCTTTCTCTATTTCTTTATATCCCTTTCTCTATTCTATCTCCCCCTATTGCATCTGGCTAGGGAATTTATAAGGACTGGTCTAGCACATGAGGAGCCACCACCCATGCGTAACATCCACTGTAATGTCCACCACCACCACCCATGTAGGTAACATTCACTGTAACATCCACCACAACCATCTGCATAAGTATCGTTCACTATAACGTCCACTACCACCATGTGGCAAAGACACGTAGTTTTCACCAACCATGCACAAGTAATAGCTGCAAGAATGTGTAGCCATAAAAATGGTTGGAAATCATGCCTCATTATTCACATAATGTCCACTGCAAAAAAATGGCAATCTCTATCAAGGTAACATGTAGGAAATAGCCACAGTTGCACAGTCAAAGAATGTGGTTGATGGAGCAACACACCCACATTGTGTTGCCAATGTCCAAGTTGTAACTTCATTACCACCATAAATCTTCAACGTGCATTCCCATTATTACTACAAAAACAAAATTAGAAAACATAACACTAGTATAGATCAAGAAATTGGATCTTCAACTACCACCACATAGTTGCCTAGCAACAAAACCTGCACCTCTGGTTTGAGTCTTTAGTACATAAAAACTAATAAACTAATACTCATCACTATAATAAACTAAAATAAATTAAAATAACTAAAATAAACATTAATTAAACACTAATTAAATAATTAATAATATGTAATTAAGATTTTAAAACTACCAATTTTTTGGTTTAATAGAGCCCCTAACTAGCCTTTGGTTGGTTCCTAGCCATAGAGAAAATAAAATAAAATAAACCATTATAAATGTATAATAAAATAGAATTATTTGAAGATAATTTTTTTAGGCATTCAAAATTTAACATACTAAAAACATGTAGACATTTAACAAGAAAAAGATTAAAATAAAAATAAATTTATCTATTCCCTAAATGTCCAAATATTTATTTACTAAGTATACCAATTCCTCTTTTGATGATAAATTTTTATTCTTAGATATGAATTCACATAAAACTTAGTTAGGAAGGTCCTACCTAGGATTCATTGGGATTAACCTCACCTCACAAGGTTTGCTTTGTTAGGTGCAAGAATTTCTTATAAACTCAAAGTTTAAACCTTTCCTATGATTCAAGGATCCAAGATGCATTACTTACATCTAACTCATTTTCTAACTTGATCTTGGCTTAACTTCCAAGTTGGTTATACCCGACTATCATAACCTTTATTGATTGGTGATGAATCATATTTTGACTGGTTCTGATATCGAATACTCAATATCAGATCCCAAGACACAATGTCGAATATCCAATATCCCGGGGTATATGATGACCTATAAATATAGCGCTTATGCTCATGATTTTCATATAGTTTTTATCATAGCATAGCGAAGCTCTTGTAGTTTGTTTTCTCTTAAGTTAGAATATTTTCTAAGTACTCATAGTAGGATTTTGAGTGTGTATGGATCTTTGTTCGAGCACTAATGTACTAATGAGTGGTGAGGTACCCCTACACTCAACCATACGAAACGAGCGTAGCATGCATGATTCGGTCGAACTCCGTAGACTAAATGCCTACATGCCCCATGGAACACTTAAGGTTAATTATTCGTTGTCTTCCCAGACTTACTTGTAGTTGTCATGATGTATGGTTAAGTAAGTCTGAGGTATATGATTTTTATAGCTTTTATGTTTTTCTCCTATGCTATCGAGGTGAAGGGTTGAGAAACTAACTAACTCTAACTAATGACTAAGTCTAAATTAACTAGTGTTAGCATTCGTTCCCACTTACCGCACACACCCTGAACCTATGCAACTGAGGCTACCAAATGCTAATCGTTGCTGGGATCACCACAAGTAACGCATGTGCTCGAAGTGGTCGTACTGAGGCACTTAACTAGCCTAAGCGCAATGAGCATCTGTTCCTTGATTATCCATACACATCCTTAAATGCTCGTAATCAAGTCGTACTCATTCCACATTACAAAAAAAATAAATAATGGGTAATAAATAACATGTAGTAAATGATAGGTAAGAAATAACAAGTAATAAATCCTATTCCATGCACTGCAAGGTTTATCTGTAAATCTTGTCTTTATTGCCGTACACAACTCGTGTTTAGGTACAATGTTGCTCGAATAAAGATCCGTTCACTTTGGGACTCCTACTGCGGGCACATGGAAAATATTCTATCTCTGGAGTGATCAATCTACCAGATTTTCCCTACTTCTAGCCTAGGATTGGGAAATAAGGGGAGTGCTGCCTCTTATTTATAGATATGATGGCGAACCGCGATACTGCGTACGCGATATTGCAAGGGATGACGCGATATCGTGTACATGATATCGCATGGGATGCGATATTGCAACTGCTGCGATATCGTGGCCTATGCGATATTGCGTCTCATCATACCCCCATGACTGAATGAAAAATCATCCTTGAGTTCCTTACAAAATATTGGGAAGGTATGGAATTATTGAGGGGAAAGAAACTAATGGGATGACATGTGAATGGATCATCATTACAAGACTTGACAAAACTGGTGTTCATGACAACAAGGTTGAACACCTTAGTACAATGACATCAGGCCTTATTTGATAGCTGAGAAAGAGAGAGAAAGAAGTATTACTACTGCCAATGCCAAGATTGTGCTTTCCATTTTCCATTGGTAAGTGCACCATCGATCTTGCTCCTTGCATAGCTACTTCCAGCACTGATCCATTCCAAGTGTTTTGCTCTAGATCCAATTCGTTGTTGTATAATTGCCATCTGCACGCACAACACAATCATATATTAGCAAGGGTAAATGAATTTCAATGTAGTTAATACCTTGCTTCGGTGTAAGTTCATTGGCTAGGTTGTGGTATGGCTGATATGGATTGGGAGATATATTAATGGTAACTACCGAAGGTGTAGGGGTCAGGAAGAAAATCAAAAAGTTCGGGGCTAGGAGAATAATAAAAAAAATTGAGCCCTGTACCCCCATGACTAATCGCGAATCTTCGATAGCATTAGAATGGAGAAAGGAAAGGAGTAAGAAACATAGACAAAAAGGGACAACTATAGCATTGAGGAAAAGGATGTCAAGATGGTAATGAATAAAATAAAATTAATTGTAAAAATGTTAAGGGAAAGAATTTAACTGGTGCACCAAATAGGAATGTTAGTGGGTCCTCCCCAAAGCAGGCTTATGCCCTTAATGCCCTAACAAACCCACATTCAAAGAGTTTGTAGGCTTTGGGAATGTCCTTTGGAATAAGAGTTAAAGTCTCAACTGCAAGAATTTACCAAGAATAAAATAATGCATCAACCAAAATATACACTAATGATACAACCGATAATGAGGTGAGCAATGGAGAGAAGGGTGGAAAGAAGAGAACGGAATGGAATCCCAAGAACAAGGTGGTATACAACCCCTTGTGTGTTTTATGATTAATGTAACTTGGCAAATCTCATTCCAACTCTGGCCTCAAACCAACCACATCCAGTGACTTTGCATCAATGCATTCGGTCAATCCATAAACTTGAGTAATAAGAATGCTTCCCCCAAGAGCCACCACCATTTCGACGAAACAAAGGAGAGAATGGGAAGCGAGAAGGGCCTTAGTTAGAGGGAACACTTTTGGTTCCATAACCAGTTCTTGTAGCCCAAGTTTATTTCATCTAAGGGGTGTGCTTTGAATTCTCACTTTTTTTTTGTGTTTTGTGTTTTTATGCGTGAGAACCACACCATGCAAAGACTTTTTTATTTTTATTGTCTCAACTTCCAATAATTGGGGTAACATCGGAATGGCAAGGAAAGTCAAAAAGAAAACATCCAAGCACCCAAGAGAACAGCCAACACGAAAGCATCATGTTCCCTTGAAGTCACACCCTTTTTGAACCTTGAGTCCTTCCTTAGTTTGAGAAGTGCCCAGTCACTGATTCATTAAAGTTCTTATTAGAAGGGAACTGCACATTTCCAAGCCAAGAGAGACCATAGAACTTGTGGATGGATGGATAAAATGATCTCATTTCCTGCCATATCAAAAGAACATACCTTAGTATCAACATTGTGACTTAAAGGTAAAAACCAAACATTAGCAATCAATATGAAAACAGTTCATACCATCATTCCGAACACTTATTGGGTGAAAAACTTACAGGGTGGATACACACACACACAAAATGGAAAAGTATAACAATGTTGCAAAATAAAAACAAGAAAAGTTAAAGAAAGTTGTAAAACAAAAACTTAAAAGAACTGAGGGCCCCATATGGTTAGCATAGGTGGCCATCTCCCCCATGACTGAGTTGTAAGGGAGAGATCCAAAATAATGAGCATTTTTTTGAATTTCGTAGCAGTGCCCAACTTCTTCCAACTGATGTTCTTAGGTTGAGGGGTGGAAGTTGGTGACGCTCATGTTTCAATGTGTCTATGACTTTGTTGTTGGCATGGTTTGTCTCCTCAGTTCATTTCATGCATATTTTGTTTCTCTTTCGAGTAGTTGTCAACCACGGGGTGTCTACTACTGGTTGTGTGGTTGCTACATACAGGCATCTTTGTTTCAAAGTTTCAAGGGCACACCTACTACATGGAGGCATTTCCTCCATGTCATCACCCAATGAATCACTGTATGTGATGCATGGAACTTTCCTCTTCTCGATCTTTCCATAAATATTTATCTTAGAGATTTCCAAGGAAAGATCGCGGATCCTAAGACATTTGTCTACTATGCTAAGCCATGCCCTTCCCATTATAATTGGGAAGTCCCCTTCGTTGTTGTTGACTTCAATCACCTAGAAATCAGCTGGGTAAGACCAACCACACATAGTGGTAATGATTTCCTCCATCAATCCCAAGGGAATGGTGATGGACTGGTCTACCAGCTCTAGTTGGATGTTGCTCTTCTTAAGTTGGGGCAGGTTCCAGGCTTGATACATCTCTCGTGAAATTAGGTTGACTCTGGAACTTGAGTTAAGAAGAGCCATATGTGATTCATTTCTGGTGACTTGAAGGTAGATTAAGGGACTTCTAGGGTCAGTTAGTTTCCTGGGAAGGTGGCCTACCTTGATCCATTCAGTTACAGTATGCATTAACATAACCGTATGCGTTAAGCTCTGTTGGACTAAAGGGTGCTCCAAAGTGTTAGATGAAGGAGGAGTATACATGGGCTCAATCACTTGTTGTTGTGAGAGTTTTTCTGGTCTTTTGGTTTTGAAGAAGGGTCTTCTCTTTTTACAGTTGTCAAAACCAATAGTAGGTTGAATATTTATACCTCTCGTAGCGTGACATTGCTGCGGTTGAGGAGGAAGTTCCCCTTGCATTGTTGTAGCAGGAGATGTTATGGGAACTACTTGTGGAAGAGGTGTGGATGGATTTGGAGGATGGTGTGGGTATGGAGTGTCTCCCGGAGGAGAAGGAGTCCTTCTGAAGTACTCCCAAACTTGGTAGCGACGGTGGGGAGTTGTGTGACTCAGAGTCACTTGGAGAAATCAGATGCTACACATAATATCCATAAGGGTTAGGCTACCGGTAAGAGTACTGATGTTTTAGTGATGGCATCCCCCATGACTGTGGGTATTGCCATTACTGATGTTGTCTGATGCATTGTGGTGGAGTTCCACTTGGATAATATGTTAACGGTTGGTGGAACTACCTTGGGTTACCTTGTGGATAAGGTAATGTTTGGGGTGTTTGGCATTTGTTAAGTCTTGGATTAAGCACATACACCCTAGACTCCTGTAGATGTGAGATGATTGGGCAACATCCCTTCAAATGGTCATAGTGGCAGATCTCACATCCACCATCATCGTCTGTGTCTGAATCCACAACCACATCAAAGTTAGTGATTTTCCCCTTACCCTTGTTATGTGCAGGTCCTAAATCTCTCCACTTTGTCTTACCTTTGTCACTACTTTATTCTATCCTAGACTCTTCTACAATTTTTAAGAAATTTTTAATTTTAGAGTCTAAGGAACTCCATACGTCGTCTACCTTAGCCACTATTTCTGTTGTGAGCTTTTGAAATGGTAAGGTCTTTCTGTTCACCAACTCTTCAATTGGTGACTCATCCTCTTCATCACAAAATTTCACTCCCTTCTTTCGAAGAGAGGGATCATGGTTGTATTCTTCCTCACTTTCCCTTTTTCGTACCTCACTTTCTTCTTGTGCTACTTGTTCCAACAAGCTATGAACTTCATGGGCTCTAAGTTGTGAGAGTCTCCCTTGGGCATAGGTCCCAATGGTTCTTCTAGTTTCATGCCTTAGCCCATCCACGATCTGGCAAAGGTGATCCCACTATGCATATCCATGGCCCAGGCAACAATGTAACAATGTATAGTAGTGGGCCATGGCAGCATCCAAGGGTTCGTGATTTCCTTGCTTCCATCCTTGGATCTACTTATGCAAATTAGACACTCAGGAGTACGTCTGATACTTATCGTTGAACAGTTCTAACATCATACTCCACCTCCTGATGGTTTTCGGTTCTAAGGACTGGTACTAGCTCTCTGCTTCTTTGGTGAGTGTCCCTAGAAACAACTTAAGTTTTTTCCACTCGTTTTCAATATTCTGCAAGGCACAGGCATCGTGGAATGCCTGTAAATGATTTTGTGGATCTACATTGTATCCCCCTTCAAATCGTGGGATGTTGTTCATGTCTAAGTGCCTGATCCAACTATCCTTTGAATGCCTTGTGGGAATTCTAACTGCCTCCGTTATGTGAAGAATACTTTGGGTTGTGAGTAGGGGCTTGTCATGATCATCTCTTTCATGATGCCTGTGATGTCTTTGTTGTTCCCTACTCTCCCTACGTTCATGCCCTTGTCCTCTCTCTTGACTCTCTTGTCGAGGTGTCTCATTTTTCTTACCTTTATCCTCTCTATTATGCTCTTCATGATTGCATCTAGAGTTGGAAGGAAAGGGTGAGTGATGTGAAGAAGAGAAAGAAGAAGGAGAACCATTGCCACGATGATGTTTCCTACCTTCTCTTCTATGGCTTCATCCCTGATCGTTATGACGATCTAAGTGCCTGTCCTTGTCTTTTATTGTTGTTCCTTTTGTGAACAGTTAGTGTTCATGGGCATTAGAACTAGTGCTATGTATCATTAATCTTAGGTTCTGATACCCAACCTCCTCACTATCGTTAGGAGGGGGAACATCTCTGATTTCACTAAGGACGTGCGGGACCTCTTTGCCCTTTGATAGTGTATGTTGGCTCTCCTGCCTTGCGTCCCTCATACGTTGTAAATCTGTGGGATGATAATCCCTCATGTCAAAGTCTGCCACAACGTATTCGGCGTATAATTCTGTCATGCCAATCTGTGCCAAAGAATGGAGAAGCACATTAGAGACAACACGATTCGGATTTAACACTATGTTACCAAACAAATCCCTCCAACGCATTTGTCATCTTGATGGAGGATAAAAGTATAATCAGGTATATACTCATCGGGATGAGTATATGTAACCCTATATTGTTGAGGAATCGGCTGATTTAGGTTATGTGTTTTTGATTGCCGACTATTCTTTGTATGGTCCTTAGGTGGTGAATTGCTCTTATGAGAAGAAGACATTTTTATTGGTGTGCTAATTCACCATTATATAATTCTTGTTTAATTAATTATCCCGAAGGTTCGTTTAGGCTCCCAACGATGTGAGTGATATCCTTTATGTTCTATTCAACGCACAAACACTTAGTCCCCAGCAATGGTGCCAATGATGAGTAGCGAGGTACCCCTACACTCAACCATACGAAACGAGCATAGCACACGCGATCCGGTCGAACTCCGTAGACTAAATGCCTACACGCCCCATGGAACACTTAGGGTTAATTATTCGTTGTCTTCCCAAACTTACTTGTAGTTGTCATGGTGTATGGTTAAGTAAGTCTGAGGTATATGATTTTTATAGATTTTATGTTTTTCTCCTATGCTATCGAGGTGAAGGGTTGAGAAACTAACTAAATCTAACTAATGACTAAGTCTAAATTAACTAGCGTCAGCATCCATTCCCACTTACTGTACATACCCTAAACCTATGCAACTGTGGCTACCAAATGCTAATCGTTGCTGGGATCACCACGCATAATGCACATGCTCGAAGTGGTCGTACTAAGGCACTTAACTAGCCTAAGCACAATGAGCATCCATTCCTTGATTATCCGTACACATCCTTAAATGCTCGTAATCAATTCGTACTCATTCCGCGTTACAAAAATAATAAATAATGGGTAATAAATAACATGTAGTAAATGAAAGGTAAGAAATAACAGGTAATAAATCCTATTCCATGCACTGCAAGGTTTATCTAGAAAGCTCATCTTTATTGCTGTACATAACTCGCGTTCAGGTACAATGTTGCTCGAATAAAGATCCATTCACTTTGGGAATCCTACTGCGAGCACATGGAAAATATTCTATCTCTGGAGTGATCAATCTACCAGAGTTTCCCTACTTCTAGCCTAGGATTGGGAAATAAAGGGAGTGCCACCTCTTATTTATAGATATGGTGGTGGACCGCGATATCGCGGCCTGTGCAATATCACGTCTCATCATGTACCTAAGCACAATAATGTAATAGGAATAAAAATGAACCCTTTTCATAATCCTTGCAGCATTGAGAATAGATAATGTTTTCTTTAATGCATTTGATATTCATGAACTTTACTTTAATGCATTTTCATTAAGCAGTTAATTTCCAGTTGTTAATGAACATAAGCA
Organism: Gnetum montanum; assembly: GCA_015680685.1. Lineage (NCBI taxonomy): Eukaryota > Viridiplantae > Streptophyta > Gnetopsida > Gnetales > Gnetaceae > Gnetum > Gnetum montanum. Next base: position 328,220 of record MNCI01002038.1, on the reverse strand, counting down.
CAACCACTTTGAGCATACGTGTAGCACTTGGTAACCTAGAAATGCATAATGTTTGGTAACCCAGTAGCACTACATGTGTTTAGGATGTGTCTGGAGAGTGGAGATGGGTACTTGTGTTAGGGTAGCTAGGCAGTAGATTAGTTAGATGTTAAATTCCTACATCTTTCATTCTTGTTTTAGGTAATTAAACTTATAAAATATAAAATGGTAAAAATCACATACCTCAATTGCACTTAACCATATACTTGTACCTCACAAGTGAAACTGAGAAGACAATGATCATTTTAATTAGATTTCACTTCCTTGAAACTAGTGTACTTAAGAACTTAAGGTCTACAAAGTTCGATCAAATTGTGCATAAACACTTGTGATTCATATGGTTGGGCATAGGGGTACCTCACCACTCATCAATTGGTTATTCCCTCCCCCTAATTAAGCTAATGTATGTAACATACCTAGGTTAATTAGCAAATATAAATTATTAAAAAGAGATATGGTTAAAGGATATACCAAAAGCAAAAGTTGCCCTAGGTTTTATATATCCATACTAAGAGAAAACCAATGGCAATGGGTGAATGACTATTAATATCCATCATTGGCTACCATAGTAGGAATCTTGACCATTGATAGCTATGGAAGACATGATGGAAAACACAAAGAAAACCCATGCACAAAAGTACCACTAGTCAAAGAGATGACAATGTAAGAGAAAATAGGAATATGACAAAACAAAATTGAAAAAGAGGAATATCAAACAGTAAAAACTAGGTAAAAATAAAAGCAAAAAGAAAAATAAAAACAATAGTCTAAGAAGTACAAAGAAACAAAAGCAAAATAACTACATAACAAAGTAATAGGAATGATTAAAAGTGAAGGTGCTTGTTAAGATATTGACTATAGAGGAGTCACTTCTTTGTTGCCAGTGTTATACCCTAGTTCTAAGGTAGTGACACCTTGATTTGATTGGTAATTATTGCCTATCCCTTAAACACTCTTCTTACAGAAGGGGATTTTTGTAGGTTGCTTAAAATTATGAGCTTGAAGCATCACCCCAATTATAAGGTTCTTATGGGAGTGAAGCTTAGCTCATGATTGAAGGTTCTTGTGGGATCATTTTTTTATTTTTTTTATTATTTATTTCTTACTTCTTTTCTTTTCTTTTCTCTTTTTGTTTTGCAAGAAATTCAATATCTGACCAACTTCAACCATGAGGTTCTTGTGAAAGCCAATTTCATTTTGTAAGGGTTGCTCACATGACTTCATATCAATAGATGTCTTTTGCTATCAAAGAAACTAGGTCCAATATAACACACCCATTCCACCATAGTGACTCATCCAATCATGTATTTAATAGAAACCAAACACTAATAAGAATTACCCTAAACTAAGCTATTTAGCCACATTGACTTATGAAACTTGCACTTAAAAAATATTGTTGAAAAATAATAAAGTTTATTATATGTAAGCTACTTATTAATCTAAGGCTCATCCTTAATTGGATTTTGGGTTTAAACCTACTTATCTCAAGGTAGAAGGAGTTTTCCTTCTCCCTTGCATTCCAAACATGATATTACTAAACTCCTTATAGCCACAAATAACAATAGAATTTCCTATTTCCCTATAAATTTTTCAAGGTAAAATTTGTTGACTATAAACACTACTTTATAGTTTATTCTATGACATAAGAGTCTTGTTGAAGGTTATTTTTAAGAGCTAATAATTCTAATGGATTGTTGTTATGTAATTCATCAATTATGGGATCAGTTGGGTCATGTAGCTTTACAAGTTCATCTTCTTCAAGTTCCTCAGTGTGATGTTGATGATATAACTTAAGTCTTTGTCCATTGATTAAGAATGTAGTTGAGGAATCATTAATAGGTGATATGAGAATGCTTCCATTATCATGGGGTTGGATAATTAAATTAGGGCCTTCCCACCTACTTGTTAACTTCCCTAGAAATTTATGTAATCTCATATTATAGATAAGAACTTTATCACCTATGAAAAATTATTTTTTAAAGATATTCTTATCATGTAATGTCTTCATTTTTTTCATTACAATTTTTTTTTTGTCAAGAGCATGTAGCTACATTTTGTCAAGTTCGTGAAGCTAGTTGATTTGAGTAGCCTGGTTCATGTCTCCATCAAAGTTGAGTTGTTGGGCTAACCATAAAGATTGATATTTAAGTTCAACAAGTAATAGACATAACTTACCAAAAACCAATTGATAAGGTGAATATCCTAAACTTGGTTTATAGGTAATCCAATAAGCCTAAAGTGCATCTTGCAATTTTTCAGACCAAACCTTTCCTTTAGTACATACAATTTTTGTTAATATATTCAAGATAATTCTATTAGCATTCTCTACTTGGCCATTTGTTTAAGGATGATAGGGAGTAGCTATTTTATGTTGGATACCATAAGACTTAAAAGATTTTTTCCATGATTTTATTGAAAAAATGGGTTCCTTGATCACTAATGATCACCCATGAAGTTCCAACATGTGTTAAAATATTTTTTCTATTGAATGCTACAATAGCTTTAACATCATTTGTTGGGGTGACTTTTTCTTCTACCCATTTGGTGACATAGTTGATACAAACCAAAATGTATTGACATCCATTAGATGGTGGAAATGGTCCTAAAAATTCCATATCCCACATATCAAATGGCTCTATTATTAAAATTGGTTTTAAGGGCATTTCATGTCTTTTTGTTATGGCTCCCATTCATTGACATTTATCACATTTTTGCATATACTTATGTGCATCTTTAAAAATTGAGGGTCAATAAAATCCACTTTTAATGAGATTTATAGCAAAGTGGCCAGGCCCTAAATCATCATGGCACATTTTTAGAATTTCTTATTGTTCATTCTCAGCCACACATCTCCTTGCTATGTTATCCTTATAGGTTCAATAGAGATATGGACTACTCCAGATGTACCTAGATATGGTGTGTAAGAAATATTTATTTTCTTCCTTAGTCCAATTGGTAGGGGTTTTCATAGTGGCTAAATAGTTGGCTATATTAGCCAACCAAGAATCCTTTCTTGTAGAAAAAAGTTGTTCATTAGGAAATTCATCATGAAAGATTTCTCATGTTCAATTCTTATCAATAGTTTATAGCCTTAAAAGATTATCTAATACTACATTTTTCCTTCCTCTTTTATCTAAAATATCTAGGTCAAATTCTTGGAGTAATAATCACCATCTCATTATTCTTGCATTTTCTATTTTTTTGGTAGTTAAGAATTTAATGGCTGAATCATCAGTATATACTTTAGTTTTATATCCTATTAAATAATTCCTAAATTTATCTAGAGCATATACAATAGCTAATAATTATTTTTCTATACTTGTATAGTTTACTTGGTGATGGGATGTGATATCACATGGGCCACGATATCACATCCCCTGCGACACGTACGCAATATTGCGTCTTCCCCTGCAATATCGCGATGCACCGTCATATCTATAAATAAGAGGTGGCTCTTCCTTGTTTCCTCATCCTAGGCTAGATAGTAGGAAAACTCTAGCAGATTGATCACTCCAGAGATAGAATATTTTCCATGTGCCCACAGTAGGAGTCCCAAAGTGAATGGATCTTTATTCGAGCAGCATTGTACCTAAACACAAGTTTGTGTATGGCAATAAAGATGAGCTTTTTGGATAAACCTTGCAATGCATGGAATAGGATTTTATTACATGTTATTTATTACTTGTTATTTACTATTTTCTCTCTCAACCCTTCTCTCCTAGTAACGCGAAATGAGTATGACTTGATTACGAGCATTTAAAAATGTGTACGGATAATTAAGGAATGGATGCTCATCGCACTTATGCTAGATTAGATTCTCTCAACCCTTTCCTCCTAGTTCAGTGCCTCAGTACAACCACTTCGAGCACGTGCGTTACGCGTGGTGATCCCAACAACGATTAGCGTTTATTAGCCGCGGTTGCATCAGTTCAGGGTGTGTATGGTAAGTGGGAATGGATACTAACGCTAGGTAATTTAGACTTAGTTTAGTAGTTAGAGTTAGTAATTAGTTTCTCAACCATTCACCTTGTTAGCATAGGAGACATAAAACATAAAAACTATAAAAATCATATACCTCAGACTTAGTTAACCATACACCATGACAACTACAAGTAAGTCTGGGAAAACAACAAATAATTAACCCTAAGTGTTCCATGGGGCGTGTAGGCACTTAGTCTACAGATTTTGACCGGATCGCGCGTGCTACGCTCGTATTTGTATGGTTAAGTGTAGGGGTATCTCGCCACTCATCATTGGTGCCGTTGCTGAGGACTAAGTGTTTGTGCGCTGAATAGAACATAGGATATCACTAACATCATTGGGAGCCTAAAAGAACCTTCGGGTTAATTGAAGAAAAATTTATAATGGTAAGTTAGCACACCGATAAATAACAATGTCTTCTTCTAGAAAAAGCAATTCACCACCTAAGGACCATACAAAGAACAGTCGGCAATCAAAAACACATAACCTAAATCTGCCAGTTCCTCAACAATATAGGATGGAATATACTCATCCTGATGAGTATATTCCCAACTTTACTTTTATCCTCCATCAGGATGAATAGATGCGTTGGAGAGATTTGCAAGGTAACATTGTGTTACCTTCGGATCGGGCAGTCCCAAACATGCTTCTTCGTGATTTGGCATAGATTGGCATGATAGAACTATATGATGAATACGTTGCAGAAAATTTTGACATAAGGGATTACCATCCCATAGCTTTACAACATATGAGGGACTTAAGGCAGGAGAGCCAACATACACTATTTAAGGGCAAAGAGGTCCCACATGTCCTAAGTGAAATCGGAGATGTTCCCCTCCTAGCGATGGTGAGGAGGTGGGGTATCAGAACCTACACTCCACGATACACAACCCTAGTTTTGATCCCCATGAACACCAACTATTCATAGAGGGAACAAAAACTCATAACAAGGATGGGCACTTAGATTGTCATCACGATCGAGGCCAAAGCCACAGAAGAGAAGGTAGGAAACATTGCCACGGTGATGGTTCTCCTTCTTCTTCCCCTTCCTCACATCATTCACCCTCTCCTTCCACCTCTAGGCACAGTCATAGAGAGCACAATGGTGAGGATAAAGGTAGACAAAATGAGAGGCCTGGATGAGAGAGCCGAGAGAGAGGACAAGGGCATGAATGAAGGGAAAGTAGGGAACAACATAGACATCACAGGCATCATGAAAGAGATGATTATGACGAGCCCCTACTTGCCACCCAAAGTATGCTTGATATAACGGAGGAAGTTAGGATACCAACAAGACATTTAACAGATAGCCGGATCAAACGCTTAGACATGAACAATATCCCATGTTTCGAAGGGGGATACAACACTAATCCACAACATCATTTATAGGCATTCCATGATGCCTGCGCCTTGTAGAAAATAGAGAACAAGTGGCAAAAACTTAAGTTGTTTCCCAGGACACTCACCAAAGAAGCAGAGAGTTGGTATCGATCCTTAGAACTGGAAACCTTCAAGAGGTGAAGTACGATGTTAGAACTCTTCAACGATAAGTATCAAATGTACTCCAGAGTTTCTAATTTGTGTAAGCAGATCCAAGGATGGAAGCAAGGTACTCATGAACCCTTGGATGTTGCCATGGCTCACTACTACACATTGTTACATCATTGCACAGGCCATGGATACGCTCAGCGGGATCAACTTCGCCACATCGTGGATGGGCTAAGACATGAGACTAGGAGAACCCTTGGGACTTATGCCCAAGGGATGCTATTAGAACTTAGAGCCCATGAAGTATATCACTTGTTGGAACAAGTAGCAAAAGAAGAAGGTGAGCTATGCAAAAGAGAGAGTGTGGAAGAATAAAACCATGACCCCTCTCTTCGAAAGAAGGGAGTGAGATTTTGCAAGGAGGAGGATGAGTCACCACTCAAAGATTTGGTGAACAGAAAAACCTTGCCGATCCAAAAGCTAACAATAGAAGTATCGGCTAAGATGGATCAATTGTGGGATTCCTTAGACTCCAGACTTGAAAGTGTCTTGAAAGTCGTAGAAGAGTCTAAGGAGGAACAAAGTAGTAACAAGAGTAAAACAAAGCGGAGAAATTCAAGCCCTGCACATAACAAGGGTAAGGGGAAAATTACTATCTCTGATGAAGTTGTGGATTCAGACACAGACGATGATGGTGGATGTGAGATCTGCCATAATGATCATCCTAAGGGATGTTGTCCAATCATCTCACATCTACAGGATTCTGGGGTGTATGCACTTAATCCAATACTCAACCAACAGCAAACACCCCGAAGGTTACCTTATCCACAAGGTAACCTAAGGAATTTCCACCAACCACTAATGTACTATCCAAGTGGAACTCCACCACAACCCATCGGACAACATCAACATTGGAAACACCCACAGTCATGGGGGATGCCACCGCCAACACAATAGTACCCTTACTGGCAACCTGATCCTTATGGCTATTATGTGTAGCAGCCGGTTTCTCCAAGTGACTCTATGGGTCACACAACTCCCCAACGTCACTACCAAGTTTGGGAGTACTTTAGGAGGACTCCTCCTTTGGGAGGCATTCCACACTCATCCCATCCTCCAACTCCATCCACACCTTTTCCACCTGTAGTTCACATACAACCTACTCCAACAATGCAAGGGGAACTCCCCACTCAACCGCAGCAACGTAACGCCACGAGAGCTATAAATATTCAACCTGCTGCTGGTTCTGACAACTGTAAAAAGAAAAGGCCTTTCTTTAGAACCAAAAGCCTAGAAAAACACTCGCAACAACAAGTGGTTGAGTCTTCGATTACTCCTCCACCATCTAACACTTCGGAGCACCCTTCAGTCCAACAACAGAGCTGTACGCACACAGTTATGTTAATGCATATCGTTACCAACTGGATCAAGGTAGGCCACCTTCCCAGGAAACTAACTGATCCTGGAAGCCCCTTAATCTATTTCCAAATCATCAAGAATGAACCACATAAGGCTCTTCTTAACTCAGGTACCGAAGTCAACCTAATTTCATGAGAGATGTATCAAGCTTGGAACCTACCGCAACTTAAGAAGAGCAACATCCAACTAGAGTTGGTAGACCAGTCCATCACCATTCCCTTATGATTGGTGGAGGAAATCATTACCACTTTGTGTGGTTGGTTCTACCTAGCTGATTTCCTGGTGATTGAAATCAATAACAATGAAGGGAACTTCCCAATTATAATGGGAAGGCCATGGCTAAGTACAGTAGATGCGTACCTAGGGATTCGCAATCTTTCCTTGCAGATATCTAAGATAAACATTTATGGAAAGATCAAGAAGAAGAAAGTTCCATGCATCACATATAGTGACTCAGAGGGTGATGACATGGAAGAATGTTCAGCATTTCTTCCATGTAATCGATGTGCCCAAGAAATGCAAATTCAAAGGTAGGCGTATGTAGCAACCACACCAGTAGTAGACACCTCATGGTTGATAGCTACTATGAAGAGCAAAGTAATATGCACGAAATGAACTAAGGAAACTCATGCTAACAATGAAGGCATAGACACATTGGAGTATGAGCGTCGTCGACTTTCACCCCTTAATCTAAGAACATTAATGGGGAGAAGTTGGGCACTTTTACGAAATTCAAATAGGTATTCATTATTGTGTATCTCTCCCTTTTCATTCAGTCATGGGGGAGATGGCCACCTATGCTAATCATTGGAGGCCCTCAGTTATTTTTAGTTTTTATTTTACACATTTTTGTTTTAGACTTTTTTGTTTTACATGTTTCTGTTTTACAAATTTCTTTAACTCTTCTTGTTTTTTTTTTCAACATCATTATACTTTGTAATTTATTGTGTGTTTGTGTGTGTGTGATCCACCATGTAAGTTTGTCACCCAATAAGTGTTCTTCCCGATGGTATGAACTATTTTTCATTGATTGCTAATGTTTTGTTTTTACCTTTAAGTCATGATGTTAATACTAAGGTATGTTCTTTTGATATGGCAAGCAATGAGTTCACTTCATCCATTCATCCACAAGTTCTATGGTCTCTCTTGGCTTGGAAATGTACAGTCTCTTTCTTAATAAGAACTTTAACGAACTGGCAATTGGGCACTTCTCAAACTAAGGAAGGACTCAAGGTTCGAAAAAGATGTGACTTCAAGGGATCTGGATGCTTTTGTGTTGGTTGTTCTCTTGGGTGCTTGGATGTTTTCTTCTTGAGTTTTTTTACCATTCCGATACCTAATTATCAAAAGCTGAGACAATAAAAATAAGAAGTCTTTCCATGGTGTGGTTCTCACACATAAAAACACAAAACAAAAAAAAACAAAGAGAAAAAGAAAAAGTGAGAATTCAAAGCACACCCCTTAGATGAAATAAAATTGGACTACAAGCACTAGTTATGGAACTAAAAATGTTCCCTTTAACTAAGGTCCTTCTTGCTTCCCATTCTCTCCTTTGTTTCATCGCATGGTGGTGGCTTTTGAAAGAAGCATCCTTGTCATTCAAGTGGATGGTTTGGCTGAATGCATTGATGCAAATTCACTAGATGTGGTTGGTTTGAGGCCGGAGTTGGAATGAGATTTTCCAAGTCACATTACTCATAAAACACACAAGGGGCTGTACACCACCTTGTTCTTGAGACTCCATTCCATTCTCTTCTCTCCATCCTTCTCTCCATTGTTCACCTCATTGCCGGTTGTATCATTAGTATATATTTTGGTAGATGCATTATTTTCTTTTTGGTAAATTCTTGTGGTTAAGACTTTAACTCTTGTTTCAAATGACATTCCTAGAGCCTACGAACTCTTTGAATGTGGGATTGTTAGGGCATTAAGGGCATGAGCCTGCTTTGGGGAGGACCCACTGACATTCCTATTTGGTGCATCAATTAAATCCTTTCCCTTAACATGTTTGCAATCCATTTTATTTTGTTCATTTCCATCTTGACATCCATTTCATCGATGTCTTAGTTGTCCATTTTTATCTATCTTTCTTATTCCTTTTCTTTCTCCATTCTAACGCTACTGGAGGTTCGTGATTAGTCATGGGGGTATGGGGCTTGATTTTTTTGATTTTTTCCTAGCCCCTATTTTTTTTGATTTTTTCCTAACCCCTACACCTTCAGTAGTCACCATTATTATATCTCCAAATCCGTATCAGCCATAACACAACCTAGCCAATGGACTTACACTGAAGCAAGGTATCAACTACATTGAAATTCATTTACCCTTGCTAATATAAGACTATGTTGTGTGTGAAAATGACAATAATGCAACAATGGATTAGATCTGGAAGGAACATTTGGAATGGAGCAGCACTAGAAGCAGCTATGCAAGGAGTAAGATCAATGGTGTGCTTACGCATGGACAACGAAAGATGCAATCTTGGTGTTGGCAGCAGCAACACTTCTTTCTCTCTCTCTTTCTCAGCTGCCAAATAAGGCCTGATGTTAATGTAATAAGGTGTTCACCCTTGTTGCCATGAACACCAGTTTTGTTGAGTCTTGTAATGATGATCCATTCACATGTCATCCCATTAGTTTCCTTTGAGTCAATAATCCCATACCTTCCCGATATTATTGTAATGAACTCGAGGACGAGTTTTCATCTAGTCATGGGGGTATGATGGGACGCGATATCGTGGTCGTCGCGATATCGCGTACGCGATATCACGGTGCGCCGTCATATCTATAAATAAGAGGCAACTCTCCCTTGTTTCCTCATCCTAGGCTAGACAGTAGGGAAACTTTGGCCAATTGATAACTCCAAAGATAGAATATTTTCCATGTGCCCATAGTAGGAGTCCCAAAGTGAACGGATCTTTATTCGAGCAAACATTGTACCTAAACACAAGTTTGTGTATGGAAATAAAGACGAGCTTTTTGGATAAACCTTGCAGTGCATGGAATAGGATTTTATTACATGTTATTTATTACTTGTAATTTACTATTTTCTCTCTCAACCCTTATCTCCTAGTAACGCGGAATGAGTACGACTTGATTATGAGCATTTAAAGATGTGTACAGATAATCAAGGAATGAATGCTCCTCGCACTTAGGCTAGATTAGATTATCTCAACCATTTTCTCCTAGTTAAGTGTCTCAGTATGACCACTTCGAGCATGTGTGTTACGCGTGGTGATCCCAGCAATGATTAGCATTTGGTAGCCATAGTTGCATCAGTTTAGGGTATGTACGGTAAGTGGGAACGGATGTTGACACTAGGTAATTTAGACTTAGTTTAGTAGTTAGAGTTAGTAATTAGTTTCTCAACCCTTCACCTTGTTAGCATAGGAGACATAAAACATAAAAACTATAAAAATCATATACCTCAAACTTACTTAACCATACACCGTGACAACTACAAGTAAGTATGGGAAGACAATGAAAAATTAACCCTAAGTGTTCCATGGGGCGTGTAGGCACTTAGTCTGCGGAGTTTGACCGGATCGCATGTGCTACACTCGTATTCGTATGGTTGAGTGTAGGGGTATCTTGCCACTCATCACTTGGGCTTGGTCTAAACCTTTGGACACATAATAAATCACTCGTGCTTTATGATCAATGTATTTCTCTAAAACTACCCCTACTATTGTGTCACTAGCATCACACATTAGATTAAATGGATAATCCCAATTAGGTGCATTTAATATAGGGGCTATAGTTACTCATTTTTTCAATTCCAAGAATGCTTCTCGATAGTCATTAGTCAAAACAACTTAAACATATTTTTCTAAGAGCATGTATAATGGTTTAGCAATTTTTGAAAATTCTTTGATAAACCTTCTATAATATCCAACATATCCTAGAAAAGATCAAAGAGTCTTTAAATTAGTTGGAGTTGAAAGTGTAGATATAATTCTTATTTTCTCATCATCCATCCTTATCCCATCTTTAGAAATACATGTCCTAACACTATGCCACTTGTAACCATCAAGTGACTCTTTTCCCAACTTAATTTTAAATTTTTATCGATACATCTATCTAAGACATGTTCAATATATAAAGTTTCATCATAAGTATTCCCATAGACTAAAAATTCATCCACAAAAACTTTAACATAATCTTCTAACATATCAAAAAATATTGAGATCATGGCTCTTTAGAAAGTAGCTAGTGCATTACAAAGGCCAAAATGCATATGTTTATAAGCAAAAGCTCCATAAGAATATGTAAAGGTTGTTTTATGTTGATCTTCAAGGGAAATGGCTACTTGATTATAACCACTAAATCCATCAAAAGAGAAATAATATTCATGTCTTCTAATTTTTCTAGAATTTGATCTATGTATGATAATGGAAAATGGCATTTCTTTATATTTTGGTTTAACCTTCTATAATCTACACAAACTCTTCATTTTCCACCCCTTTTTAGTACTATAGTAATGGGGTTTACCAATTCACTATCAGCTATTGGATAAATTATTCCTTCTTTCCAAAGTTTTGAAATTTAGTCCTTAACAATTTTTTTAAAGGTTGGATTAATTCATCTTGGGGGAATTCTTACTAGTTTTACATTATCCTCTAGATAGATATGATGTTGGTAGATGTTGGGCAAGATTCCTTGGTGACGGTCCTCATAACTCCATGCAAATGCCTTGAATTTTCTACATATAACTTCTAATAATTTTCTTTCTTACTCATTAGTAAGTTGAGAATTTATTATTAATGGTTTAGTATGATCTACAAAAACATACTTAAGTGTACTAAGTAGTTCTCTAAGATCCAAGAAATATTTATTTGTTGGTTGAATTATTTTTCCAATATTCCCTAAACCCAAATTCAAAATCTAGTTAAGGAGATCTTGATGTTCTTTAGTTGAGGGATCTAAAGGTCCTTCCTCAAAATTAGTCAACACTAAGGTTTCCCTATCTTGTTCCATTGCTAAAGTGGGTAAAATGTAGATCATTCTTGCTTCCTTCAAGTCTACATTTAAATGTTCTTCTTTTACCTTATCATATATATTTAGTGTAAAAGTAAGATCAATGAAGGAAAGTTGAAGTTGTCCAAATCTACAATTAATTACCACATCATCTATTGCTAACCATGGTCTACCTAATATAATAAAAAAAATCAAGATCTTTTACTTCCAAAACAACAAAGTGAATTCGATATTTTCCTTTTTCTACCTCAATTATCAAGTCCTCTACTATTCCTATGGGGTTTACATTTGAACCATCAGCCAATGATATTAATGCTAGCTTCTAAATCCAATAGGGAATTTTTAATTACATGGCCATTTATTTTGATTGAAATGGTAGGGACTCTAGGATCTTGGTATTTTGGAATCTCATGATTTTGTATAAGTTGAGAAAGATTGTTAACCAAATAAACCTGTTTAGAAAATATTTCTTTTCTTTTCCTAGTGCATAATTCCCTTAAGTATTTGGCATAAATAAATGTATCTTTTACTACTTATTCTAAAGGGATATGCAAATATAATTCATTAAACCTTTTTTTCAAGATGGTCTTTAGTTGTAAAATCCTCTTGTAATCATTTTAAAAAAGGAGGTAAAACTGGTTGCCTAGAGAGTAATGGTTGTTTTTTTCCCTAGTTGGTTGATCTTTCTCATTTACTATTTGTGGTCAAATTTCTTCTTGTGTCCTTACCTCCTAAAATCTCACCTTCTTTTGGGGTTTAGGTTCAATTTTTTTTCCACTCCTTGTAATGATGGAATGTAATTACTCTTTACCATTTCTTTCAGATGTAGGATTTGGTTTAGCTTGGGATGGTAATTCATTTTTCATTAAGTCTTGAAATCTCCTTCTAGTATCACTCATGAATTTTCTACTTCTTCTATGAAGGAAGTAAGACTTTGGGTGAGTTTATCCAAGTGTTCATTAGTTGGATTCTTAAATAACCTAAACTTATTTTGAGGATATTGTTGTTGGTAAAATGGTCATTGAGGAAAGTTCATTGTTGGTTGGTTCTTAAAGTGTTGAAAAGCCTTTACTAGCTCTTGCATTTCCTCTTGACAATAAAACAAGGCTGGGTAGGTTGTTTGGTCATGTTGGGGACTACCACAAATGTTGTACATTTCTCCTTAAATTCCATGAGCTTGTTTTTTAATTAATCATGTCAACTCATCCACTTTTTTATTTAACTATTCTATTTGTTGAGTCATGCCTTGCATAATATTGGATTTTGAACAACGTTTACTTTAATCTACTAATGAATCTACCATTCTCCAACCATCTTTCAAGGTCACATATAAAATATTTCCTCCACATGAAAAGTCAACATTTTGCCTACAATAAGGTAATAAGCCTTCTACAAAGATTTGAATTAATTGATGGGCTAGGAATCCATGGTTTGGATTTTTTAAGCATAATGCTTTAAATCTATCAAAGTTACTCATAATATTCATCACCATGTTGCATAAATCTCATTAATTACTTTCTTAATAAATACAACCTATCATTAGAAAGAAATGTTTGTAGAAAAGCATTCTTAAATTCATCCCATGAACTAATTTGTGTTCTCAGGGTTTGAAGCCAAAAATCAACTTTATCCTTTAAGATTGATTTAAAGGCAATCATCTTAGTTCTATCCTCACTCTAAGGTGCTAACATGGCTAATGTTTTTTCAAATTCTCTTATGTGGGTAATCAGATCCTCATCATTTGTTCATTTAAAGATAGGTAATAAACGAATATTTTTAACCTCTACATTTGTGGAAAAACTAATTGTCCCTGAGGTATAGTGAATGTTCTTTGATTCAATAACTCCCCAAGGGTTTGTCCTTGGTAGGGCTAATGAATTGGAACATTGGAACTCAAACTACCAAAGAAGAGAGGAATTGAACCTAAGAAAAATGAGGGAGGTATATGATGTGAAGATGATCCCATCATGTAAGTAGACGTTACTATTGGGGTTACTATAGGATTTGGTATAGAAATAGAGATTGGTGGTGGAGTTTGTAAATTCAAAGTACTCATTGGTTGGGTAACACCTCCAATTGTGGTCACATAAGTTAATACTGGGATAGTACTTAGATTTTGAGACCTTGCCCCCATAATTGAACTCATGGTTGTAGTTGGAATATTAAATAGAGGGTTAACAGATATGGAAAAATTATGTTGTGTTTTTTCTTTGGGATTTTGTGTTGTTAAAGAGGAAGAAAAATAAGATCTTGATTGTATTGGTTCCTCTCAATCTTCTTTTTAAGTGATTTTTGTACATTTATAAAGGCTAAGAGTGCTCCTAGAAGGTTGAATTTGTGTTAGTTTCTTTGGTTGCTTTATTGGTTTCATTTAATGAGAACATTCTTCGTTGGCACATTCATGGGCTACCATTCCTAAGAATTTATAAACTGATTTAATAACTCCTATTATCATAGTTTTAATTGCAACTTTTTAAATAGTTTTAGCTAGTTGTACAATAAGAGGGGCTGATTCCTAGGTATTTTCCTTATTTTTGGAATTTTTAATGCAAGAACAACAAGTAAAAGAAACCATTTCTAAAATTACTTAAATAAAAGAAACATAAAATAAAATAAAATGTACCTAGAATATGAAATTACAAAATAAAATTAAAACATACAAAACTCTTAATGATGATTAACTCTGCTAGCCTCCCCAAAAATGGCACCAAATTAACGAGCTAGGCAAAATTTAATGCTAGTTGCCTTTAATTTTTATCTTCATTTCTTTCATTGTAGAAATTGTCACCTTATTTGTAACTAACCTACAAGTCATATCCCATGGAAGAATAGTTTAAAGTCAAAAGATCATCAAGACATAAAACCAACAATTAGATCCAAATTCAATTAAGAACACCACATTTACGGGTATTACCCATAAGTAAAATCAACAATATTCACCTTAACTTCTAACATTAAGTTCAAAGATGAATATAATCAATTAAACCAAATTGAATTTAAATAAATTTATGAGAAATAATGAAGATTACAAAGGAGGCATCACCTAATTTGTGACCCTTCTCTATTGTCTCCATAGTGCAACAATTTCACAATCTTAAAACATTGTTGGCTGTTAATTGCCACAAAGCATCAACACTCTTCCTTCATAATTTTGTGTACAAACAAAAATTCTAATATAATGTAGTTCTATCAATAGTATCCTCTCTCTATTACATCTAGCTAGGGAATTTATAAGGACTGGTCTGGCACATGAGGAGCCATCACCCATGCATAATGGTCATGGAAATTACTACCCATGCATAACATCCACTATAATGTCCATTGCCACCACCCACATAAGTGACATTCACTGTAATGTCCACTACCACCACCCATGTAGGTATTTTTCACTATAACATCCACTACCACCATGTGGCAAAGAAACACATAGCTTCCACCAACCACGCATAGGTAATGGCTATAGAAATGTAAAACCATAAAAATGGCTGGGAACCATGCCTCATTACCCATGTAATGTCCATTGCAAAAAAATGATAATCTTTATCAATGTAACATGCAGAAAACAACTACAATTACATGGTCAAATAATGTGGTTGATGGAGAGGCACATCCACATTGTAGCACCAACATCCAAGTTGTAACTCCATTATTGCCATAAATCCTCAACATGCATTCTTTTTATTACTACAAAAACAAAACTAGAAACCAAAAAACATAACACTAGTATAGATCAAGAAACTAGATTCTTTAACTGGCATCACATGGCTACCCAGCAATAAAACCTATGCCTTTGGTTCAAGTCTTTAGTACATAAAAACTAATAAACTAATAATAAAATAATACTCATTACTATAATAAACTAAAATACAATAAACTAAAACAAGTTAAAATAACTAAAATAAACATTAATTAGATACTAATTAAATAGTTAACAACATGTAATTAAGATTTAAAAACTACCAATTTTTGGGTTTAACATGTGTACATGCGAGTAAATTCCTTATGGTCAAGAACACATGTAGTTGCTACTATGTGTTATAAAGACTACCAGCTCATATTATTGCTATAGATTTTTGCCCTAGAACAATTTATGTTGCTTAACATGATAAAAACTTTGGTTGATTCCATACCAAAAACCAAAGCCTAAATTTGAGGAATTTTCTACCTAACAAAATTGAGCTACTCTTCAAAACTATGGTTGTAGCCTCAACTCAACAACGTCTATATTGTCAAAAACCCACCAAAAGAAAAAACAATTTTTTTGGTGAATTGTGTCTAAAATATCTAGAATGGAAACATTTTTTCTGAATTCCTATTTGGGTAATTGCTCAACTTCCTCTTGTTGAATACAACTTTGGATCATTTTAGCCAACTTTTGCTACCCTATTGGTCAACCCTAGATTTTGATATTTTGCTAAGTTTGCCAAATCTTAAAATTAAAGAAAAACATCATAAAAGAAGAAGAAAAAACCACCATGAAAGAACCTAGCTTCGATACCAATTTTGATTTTTAGATCATTCATGATAATAGTAAAAATAAATAAATTAATAAAAAAATACAATAATATATCTTGCAGAAAAATGAGAAAAAACCCAGCAATAAATAGGCTCCTAGATCGTTATGTCATCTTAGAGAGAATTTTTGAAACACAATGAACAATAAAGAATGGGAATGAAAAAATCATTGGAATAAAAGCCAAACACACTACCTTGAAGGCCTCATTATAACCATATTTATAGCATGGGATGCTAGATATAAACTGGATATTAAAAATAGTAAAATGATGGAGATAAACAATAGTTTTACATTGACTATATTTCAAATCTCTGCAATTAAATACTTAACACTGTAGTTTATTACAACATAACTATTGTACCATACAATTACAAAAAAGATAGTGCTTGTAATCAAAGAGATGACAATATCTGAGCTTATGTGAATGGCAGTTACCTTCACTTTACTCACAATTTGGACATCCAAAGGCTTTGTTATATAGATATAGAGTAATATCTACATGGAGAGCTTAAAAGATGTGTAGGGAAATTATACAAATCCTCCCATTCAATGTTACACATAGGCTAGCTGAATTATGTAAGAAAAAGGGAATGAATGAAATCACATAATAAGATGATCCATCGAAATGTATAGAGGTGTGAATTGAAAGGAAATTGTTAATAATTCTTTACATGTTTAAATAATAATTTATAGTTTACCCTTGTTGAAATTCATAGACAAAGTGAGATGAATGGATATAAGACACTGTTGATAATGCTTTGAAAATGAGGATATTCATAAGTGAAAATTTTATTACATTGACATATTTGAAGCATATAATGTTCTCCTTATAGTCATATTTGTTGATCATCAACATTCCCATGCTTGGCATGGGACCATGACTTAATTCTACCATTGGAGCTTAGATTCATGTTACTGTTGGTCTTTACCTCTTAGTATAGCATCTTGTGTAATAAATGACATAGTTAATTTAAGGTGATCAAGCTATTATTGATCTGTTACTATTATAAATTATTAACCAAGTTTGTGTTAGCAATTCCTATTATGCTAAGTCAGAAGCTTGGTTAGCAAGAGGTTATGATGATTGAAAATATTCAAGCTTTAAGAGATCCAACATGGTTAAAGTGAATTTTGGGTAGGCCTCATTGATTTTGTGATCTTATCAATATTTAGGTATTATCCTATAATAGGAACGAGTAAGATTTTCCTTATTTCCAAGTATACGGTTATGGCCCATGACCATATGTGTACTTGTTTTGATGCTCCCATATACACAAAGCTTTTTTGGCATGTATACAATGCTAAGTTATAAAGAAAATAATGTTTGCAATTTTATAATGCAACTTATAGCTACCCCAAAATAAAAAAAATAGAATATAACATAACATCCATTTGAGTCATTTTGGGAATATGTTATTCACATAACACTTCAAATAGCAAATTCCAACTGACTGTTTTGAGCATAGGTAGGTGTAATAGTAATAAGTGTGGTGAGAAATGCATAGGAGTTTCCTCCCCTCTTTCTTCTGACATGTGGTGAAACAACCAGCAAGAATGTAAAGGAAATTTTTCTATGGTTTCCGTTGGTTGTTTCTAGTACCAAATCTACAGTAGTTATGAAAATCCTTTGGCATTCATGATGGTACACCATGGACATTCAAGGCCATTGTTGTGCATTTGCATGTTTGCCAAAAATCCCTTCAGGGAAGGTTGCATTCCTTAGCAATGTCTCACTATGAATGTCATCATTGTGATTAACTGAGACATCTGCAAAAGGCTTGATGTTGGAGATATTCCCATTTTGGAGGAAGTGTAAATGAGTGAGAAGAAGGATGGCTAAGAGATAATTGAGCATCGTCACACTGTGGCATGGTTTGTTATATCAATGCTTGATATATTCTACACATGCAGCTGGTTGTTCTAGCTAACATAGTTTGCAGTGGTGAGGCCCAAGACTAAAGCATCATGGTGTTGCATGGGCACTTGATGGCATCCACATCATAAGAAATGATAATAGGGTAGTCCTCATGCTAAGGATTTTTCTTAGTACCCATGTTGTAATGTCCCCATTTGCAAATGATGCTACTGTATAACAAAGATGGTGCCTCTTCGTAACAAGTATTATCATTATTGTTGCAAGACTCAAAAGGGCATGTTGTAATTGAGACCCAAATGGTGCATTGTAATAATGGACATGTCTCTTGAGGTAACCTTTTGGGGTTTTACCTAAGGCATTAGTATAGGAACACCTCTTTCGATCCCCTTTTTCTACCCTACATTCTATGTGTTTTTTTTTTGGTTGATTTTGTTGAGAATGATTCTTGGAGTTTTTGGCATGTTTGAAGGTGTTTTTGGCTCACTTTGATGAGTTTAGGAGGTTCTAGGATCTAAGGAGACTTGCTAGGAGGCATCCAAAGGCTCCCAACATCAAAAGGAGAACTTTTATTTTTGGTACCTTCAAAAGAGACATCTTCCCAGAAAGATAGATGTCTTCTAAAAGATGTCTCCCTTGAAGAGTAGACATCTACCAAAAATGGGAGACATCTTTTCCAGAAGTAGGGCTTTTAAAGTAGACTTCCCACCAAAGCTAGAGATTACCTAGACACATAGGGAAACTTTCAAAAATGCCATTCCAATTTGGGAAGCTACCAAAGAAAGATGGAAATAGCTGAAACAAGATGGAAACAACTAGGGAAAAGGTGAGAAGAATTGGAAAACATATAAATAATATCAAGTTGAGTTAAGGAAAGGTTTATAGGGTTTTAACCTTTCAGTTGCTTATAAATATTGATGTAATTCACCATTGTAAGTGCCGAAGTGCAAACGTTAAAGGCCAAACGTCCCAATAAAGGGCAAGAGAGAGATCTCTTGAGGAAAGAGAGCTTGTGCAAGGGAGGATAGCTTGTATAAGAAGAAAGCTTGTGCAAGTAATTTGAGTGAAAGACAAGGGAGAGCCCTTAAGAGAGACTAGGAGAATCTCTTATAAGTGTCTTGCCTTAAGCTTCAGCTCCATTGTGAGTAATTAAGAATTAAGAGTGGACAAGTGTGGCCTCTAAGATGCTTGGGAGAGTTGAGCTTGGCTCTTCATATTTCATGTATTTTCTATGTGTTTTGAGAATTATCTTAATATAAAACAGGTTTTCTCTATTTTATTATGTTATTCTTATTTTCTAAGCTAGATTTTGATGAGTGGCGAGATACCCCTACACTCAACCATACGAATATGAGTGTTACACACATGATTCGGTCGAACTCCATAGACTAAGTGCCTACACACCTTATGGAACACTTAAGGTTAATCATTC
>MNCI01002038.1:296635-308233 GCA_015680685.1 Gnetum montanum | reverse complement strand
AGTTTCACTATGGTCTAGGCCTAAACTTGGAAAAAAGGAAGAGTTGCCTCTTATTTATAGATTTGACGGTGCATTGCAACATCAGTTACGCAATATCACAGGGGAAGACGTGATATCGCGTCCCATCATACCCCCATGACTGAATAAAAACTCATCCTCGAGTTCCTTACAAAACATTGGGAAGGTATGGGATTATTGACTGAATGGAACTAATGGGATGACATGTGAACGGATCATCATTACAAGACAAGACAAAACTGGTGTTCATGACAACAAGAGTGAACACCGTATACATTTGACATTAGGCCTTATTTGGTAGCTGAGAGAGAAGAGAGAAAAGAGAAGAAGTCTTGCTACTGCCAATGCCAAGATTATGCCTTCCGTTGTCCATCCATAAGTGTGCCATCGATCTTGCTCCTTGCATAGGTGCTTTCAACACTGCTCCATTCCAAGTGTTCTCTCCAGATCCAATGCATTGTTGCATGATTTCCATCTGCACACAAAACATAGTCTTTATATTAGCAAGGGTAAATGAATCATAATAAAATCGATACCCTACTTCGGTAAAAGGTCCATTGGCTAAGTTGTGGTATGGCTGATACAGATCTGGAGATATATTCATGGTGACTACTGAAGGTGTAGGGCTTAGAAGAAAATCAAAAAAATTTGGGTCCAAACCCCCATGGCTAAGAGCGAACCTCCGATAGCAATAGAATGGATAAAGAAAAAGAAAAAGAACAAGAAAGATGGAGAAAAAGAGATAACTATAACATTGATGAAATGGATGTCAAGATGGAAATGAACAAAATAGAGTGGATTGCAAAAATGTTAAGGGAGAGAATTTAACTGATGCACCAAATAGGAATGTCAGTGGATCCTCCCCAAATTAGGCTCATGCCCTTAATTCCCTTACAAACCCACATTCAAAGAGTCCGTAGGCTCTAGGAATGTCACTTGGAACAAGAGTTAAAGTCTTAACCACAAGAATTTACCAAAAAGAAAACAATGCGTTAACCAAAATATACACTAATGATATAACCAGCAATGAGGTGAACAATGGAGAGAAGGATGGATAGAAGAGAATGGAATGGAATCCCAAGAACAAGGTGGTGTACAGCCCCTTGTGTGTTTCATGGTTAATGTGACTTAGTAGATCCCATCCCATGTCCAGCCTCAAACAAACCACATCCAGTGACTTTGCATTAATGCATTCAGCCAATCCATCCCCTTGAAGTAACAAGAATGCCTTCATCAAAGAGCCACCACCATTCCAACGAAATGAAGAAGGAGAGAATGGAAAGCGAGAAGGGCCTTAGTTAGAGGGAACAGTTTTATTTTAGTTCCATAACTAGTGCTTATAGCCCAAATGGTTATTTTGTCTAAGGGGTGTACTTTGGATTCTCACTATTTTTTTTATCTGTTTATGCATGAGAACCACACCATACAAAGACTTTGTTATTTTTATTTGCTCAACTTCCTGATAATTGGGTAATGTTGAAATAGTAAGAAAACTCAAGAAGAACACATTCAAGCACCCAAGAGAATGGCCAACACAAATGCATCAAGTTCCCTTGAAGTCACACCCTTTTCAATCCTTGAGTCCTTCCTTAGTTTGAGAAATGTCAAGTCACTAATTCGTTATAGTTCTTATTATGAAAGAGACTATACATTTCCAACCCGAGAGAGACCATAGAAACTTGTGGATGAATGGATGAAGTGGACTCATTGCCTATCATATCAAAAGAACCATACCTTAGTATCAACATCATAACTTAAAGGTAACAACCATACATTAGCAATCAATAGGAAAACAGTTCATACCATCATTAAGAACACTTATTAAATAAAAAACTTACAAGATGGATAGCACACACACACACAAAATGAAAAAGTATAACAATGTTGTAAAACAAAAACAAGAAAAGTTAAAGAAATTTGTAAAACAAAAATGTGTAAGAAAAAAATGTGTAAAACAAAAACTTAAAAGAACTTATGGCCCCGAATGATCAGCATAAGTGGCCATCTCCCCCATGACTATATGGAAAGGGAGAGATCTAAAATAATGAATGCCTATTTGAATTTCTTAGAAGTGTCCAACTTCTCCCGATTGATGTTTTCAAGTTAACGAGTGGAAGTTGGCGACGCTCATATTCTAATGTATCTATGCTTTCGTTATGGGCATGAGTTGTTCTTTCAATTTTTTCCATGCATGTTGTTTAGTTGCTCTTTCAATTAGCTATCAACCACAGGGTGTCCACTTGTTGTGTGGTTGCTACATACATGCACCTTTGTATCTAAGTTTCTAGGGCACACCGGTTGCATATAGGATATGCTGAGCATTCCTCCATGCCATCACCCTTTGAGTCACCGTATGTGATGCATGGAAATTTCTTCTTCTTGATCTTTCCATAAATGTTTACCTTAGATATTTCCAAGGAAAGATCGTGGATTCCTAGGCATGCATCTATTGTACTTAGCCATGCCCTTCCCATTATAATTGGGAAGTCCCCTTTGTTGCTATTAACTTCTATCACCAAGAAATTAGCTGGGTATGACCAACCACACACAATGGTAATGATGTCCTCCACCAATCCCAAGGGAATGGTGATGGAATGGTCAGCCAGCTCTAGTTGAATATTGCTCTTCTTAAGTGGAGGCAGGTTTCAGGCTTTATACATTTCTTGTGAGATTAAGTTGACTCCGGAACCTGAGTCAAGAAGAGCCTTATGAGTTTCATTCCTAGTGACTTGAAGGTAGATTAAGGGACTTCCAGGGTCAGATAGGTTCCTAGGAAGGTGGCCTACCTTGATCCAGTTGGTAATAATATGTGTTAACATAACCATGTACCTTAAGCTCTGGTATTGGTTTGAAGGGAGCCCCAAAGCCTTGTATGTTGGAGGAGTGTCCACAGACTCAACCGCTTGTGGTTGTGAGAGCTTGTCTAGGCTTTTGGTTTTGAAGAAAGGTCTTCTCTTCTTGCAGTTGTCAAAACCAGCAGTGGGTTGAATGTTTATAGCTCTTGTAGCATTACGTTGCTACAGTTGACTGGGGAGTTCCCCTTGCATTGTTAGAGCGAGAGGTAGTGGAACTACTGGCATAAGAGTGGCAGATGGATTCAGAGAATGGTACGTGTGTGGAGTGTCTCCCAAATGAGAAGGAATCCTAAAATACTCCTGAACTTGGTAGTGACATTGTGGAGTTGTGTGACCCATAGAGTCACTTGGAGAAACTAGTTGCTGCACGTAGTAGCCATACAAGTCTGGTTGTCGGTAAGGGTATTGTTGCCTAGGCGGTGGCATCTCCCATGACTGTGGTTGTTGCCATTGCTGGTGTTGCCCGATAGGTTGTGGCAGAGTTCCACTTGGATAGTATGTTAATGGTTGGTGGAACTTCCTTGGGTTACCTTGGGGATAAGGTAACCTTCGGGGTGCCTACCATCTATTGAGTCTCGGGTTGAGTGCATACACTCCAAACTCTTGTAGATGTGAGATGATTGGGCAACATCCCTTAGGATGGTCATATTGGCAATTCTCACATCCACCGTCATTGTCTGTATCTGAATCCACAACCTCATCGGAGATATTTATTTTTCCCTTACCCTTGTCACGTGCATGGCCTGAATCTCTCCACTTTTTCTTGTTCTTGTCACTACTTCGTTCCTCCTTAGACTCCTCTACGATTTTTAGGACAAGTTCAAGTCTACTGTCTAAGGAGTCCTGTATCTGATCTACCTTAGCTTCCACTTCCATTGTTAGTTTCTAAATCAGCAAGGTTTTTCTATTCACCAACTCTTCGAGTGGTGACTCATTCTCTTCATCACAGAATCTCACTCCCCCCTTCAAAAGGGAAGGATCACGATTATATTCTTCCATGCTTTCTCTTTTTCATAACTCCCCTTCTTCTTTGGCTACTTGCACCAACAATCGATGAAATTCATGGGATCTAAGTTTAGATAATCTCCCTTGGGCATATGTCCCAAGGGTTCTCCTAGTTTCATGCCTTAGCCCATCTACGAGGTGGCAGAGTTGATCATGTTGTGCGTAACCATGGCCTGGGCAATGATGTAGCAATGCATAGTAGTGGCCCATGGCAGCATCTAAGGGTTCATGATTACCTTTCTTCCATCCTTGGATCTGCTTACACAAGTTAGACACTCTGGAGTATGTTTGGTATTTATCGTTGAAGAGTTCTAACATCGTACTCCACCTCCTAATGGTTTCCAGCTCTAAGGACCAATACGAACTCTTTGCTTCCTTTATGAGTGTCCTAGGAAACAACTTTAATTTTTGCCACTCATTCTCAATATTTTTCAAGGCACAAGCATCATGGAATGCTTGTAAATGATTCTACGGATCAGCATTGTATCCCCCTTCGAAGCGTGGAATATTATTCATGTTTAAGTGCTTGATCCGGCTATCTTTTTTATGCTTGTTGGTATTCTCACAGCCTTTGTAATATCTAGCATACTTTGGGTGGCAAGTAGGGGTTCATCATGATCATCTCTCTCATGACATCTATGAAGCCTACATTGTTCCCTACTTGCCCTTCTCTCATGCCTGGATTCTATCGAATGCCCTCATCCTCTCTCTCAACTCTCTCATCGAGGTCTCTCATTTTGCTTACCCTTATCCTCACTATTATGCTCTTTATGAATATGCCCTGATGTGGAGGGAGAGGTTGAATGATGTGATGAAGGGGAAGAAGAAGGAGAACCATCACCATAATGATGTTTCTTACCTTCTCTTCGATGGCTTCGACCCCAATTTTGATGACAATCAAAATTTCCATCCTTGTCGTGTGTTTTCGTTCCCTCTATGAACAGTTGGCATTCACAGGGATTAGAACTAGGGTTGTGTATCATGGAGCATAGGTTGTGATACCCCACATCCTCACTATCATTAGGAGGGGGGAACATCTTTCAATAGAGAACCCGTTATAAGTGGTTCACCATCTCCAATTTTGCTTAGGACGTGCAGGACCCCTTTGCCCTTCAACAATGTATGGTAGCTCTCCTGCCTTGAGTCCCTTAAATGTTGTGCTTCTGTGGGATGATAATCCCTTGTGTCAAAGTCACCTATAACGTATTCAGCATATAGTTGTGTCATTCCTATCTGTGCAAGAGCATGGAGAAGCATGTCAGGAATTGCCCAATCTGGAGGTAACACTATGTTACCTTGCAAATCTCGCCAATGCAGTTGTTCATCCTAATGGAGGATAAAAGTAAAATTGGGTATATACTCATTGGAATGAGTATATACCACCCATTATTGTTGAGGAACTGGCGGATTTTGGTTATGTGTTTTAGACTGCCGATTTTTTCTTGTATGATCCCTAGGTGGTGAAGTGCTCTTATGAGAAGAAGAAGAAGACATTGTGTCTTATTCGGTATGCTGATTAACCATTATATAGTTTTTCATTTAATTAACCCTAAGGGTTCTTTTAAGCTCCCAAAAATGTGAGTGATCTCCTATGTTCTACTTAGCGCACAAACACTTAGTCCCTGGCAACAGTGCCAATGATGAGTGCCGAGGTACCCCTACACTTAACCATATGAATATGAGTGTTACATGCACGATCTAGTTAAACTCCATAGACTAAGTGCCTACACACCTTATGGAACACTTAAGGTTAATCATTCATTGTCTTCCCAGACTTACTTGTATTTATCATGGTTGTATGGTTAAGTAAGTCTAAGGTATGTGATTTTTATGTCTTTTCTGTTTTATCTCCTATGCTGATGAGGTGAAGGGTGAAGAGACTAATTAACTAACTTTAACTAACTAACTAAGCCTTGATTAACCTAGCATCAGTATCCGTTCCCACTTACTGGTCACACCCTGAACCAATGCAACCTTGGTTACCAAACGCTATTCGTTATTGGGATCACCAAGCGTAACACACGTGCTCGAAGTAGTCGTACTAAATGCACTTAACTAGAAGAGAAGGGTTGAGAGAGATTTAATTAGCTAATAAAGAATTTAAATGATAAACAATAAATAACAGTAAATAAATTCCTATCTAGCTTAGTCCATGCACTGCAAGGTTTATCCAAGAAGTTCATCTTTATTTCTGTACACAAACTTGTGTTCAGGTACAATATTTGCTCAAATAAAGATCCGTTCACTTTGGAGCTCCTACTGCAGGCACATGGAAATTATTCTATCTCTAGAGAGGTAAAACTACCAGAGTTTCGCTACGGTCTAGGCCTAAACTTGGAAACAAGGGAGAGCTGCCTCTTATTTGTAGATTTAATGGTGCACTGTGATATCGTGTATGCAATATCGTAGGGGAAGACGCGATATTGCATACGCGATATCGCGTCCCATCAAATTTGCTTGGAAGTTTTGGATTGGGTCCTATTAGGGTCTATCAAGGTGCAACATCCCTACACTAGATTGGTATCAGAGCAAAGGTTTTGAGGTTTCTACACTTCTATGTTGAAGCTTGGTGTTTTCTTTGAATGAAAGGAACATTTTTGTGGATATTTTTGTAGTTGCTTTTGTATATCGTTCTTGGTGCTTTAGGTATGGCTCCAAAGAAGAAGACATATCAAGAGCTTAGATAATATCTTCAAGAGTTTAATGACTCCTTTAAAGCTTCTGTGGTTGAAATGCAAAAAGTTCTTTAAAAAGTAAAGGTTCACAAGCACTAAGATTTTGCAAAAACTTTGAAAAGGGATTATGGAAAAATTCAAGACTAACATGGAAAATATTTTGAGAAAAATTAATAGAATATCTTCTAACCATTAAGAAGGAAAGAAAGATGAAGGATCTGATGAAGTAGAGATCAATAAGAAAAGAAGTTATTAAGTATCTCTTATTGAGTAAAGGAGTGCTCAATACTCAAGGGTTTCAAGGAAGAAAACCAAGAGCTTCATAAAAGGGACCAAGAGATATTCAAAGTCCAAGATGGTGTATGTTGTTGATCAAGAACAATTCCTACCTCATGAGTCATGGGAGGTGAATGATCAAAGCCAAGAGAGTGGCAATGATCAAGGGAATTTTTCAAGAAGGATCAAAGGTAGCACTAGAAGGTATGATACTCATTCTTTTTGCAATTGTTTTACACCTTGTGGCAATGGAAAGGAGATTCTAAGTCAAGTTGAGAGTACCTCATGGGAGAGAGGTGAGCCCTCTAGCCAAGGTATGTGAAAGAATCATTGATTTGATGATGTTTTTGATGAAACTAATGTTAAAACTATGGAGGAGAGTTTACTTTTTGAGTTGGTACCTTTAAAGTGAGATGAAGAGCTTGTTCGTGATTCCTTTGAAGAGGAGAAGCCATTGGAATTAGGAACTCCTATTTGGAATCTTGATCCTTCAAGCTTTGATGAGATTGTATAACCACATATTGAAGATTAAGTTGAATCAAAGATGGATGGGAGAAGCCATGTAGGGGTAATTAAGAGTGATGTTTACCTTTTTGATGATAGTAATGTCTCTCATGTTGAAGCTAGTGTGATGGATACTAGTTTTTCACTTCAGCTTAGTAATGGTTTATCCAATGGTAATGATGATCATCATGCTCATTGTGATGATTGTGATGGTATTGAGAGTCATGTTGTGATTTTAATGTCATTTTTAGTGAGAGAAAGACTAATAATAGTGATTTTTTTGATGATGATGGCTATTGGGATGGTCATTATAAGAAGGTCATTATTAATATAAGTGAAGACATTGATAATGATATGATTTTCTAAAATTTGGAGATGCTTGTTATTGATTATAGCAATGATAAATTTGCGAAGTGTAATGATGGATTTGATTGTCTTAGCTGTAAAATGGAAGTGCAAAATGAAGGTAATCTACATGATGGTGATGAAAGAAAGCTTAGTGGTAGTCTTCCAAACACTAAGAAAAAGAAGGTGAAGAAGAGGAAAAAGACACAAAGAAAGGATGTTGGATTAAGAAATCCTAATCCCTTTTCTTTTTCTTATTATTTAGTTGTTGTAGGTTTGGATCATCTTGGGGATGCAAGGAAAGCATTCCAAGGAGATGATTAGATGAAGGAAGCATGATGGGGCATGAGTACAAGCATCCATGAGCAAGGGAAGCTCAAAATGAAAACCTCCAATGATATTTATTCTCATGTTTGTAATGCATTGAGTCATGATTATTATGATGGCCTTGAGTCATGGAGGCATGGTTCCTTCCAGCTTGTGAAGGGTCTTGAAGCATGACATTTTGAAGGATGGGAGAGCTGGTGTAGGGACACCTCTTTTAATCCCATTGTTCTACCCTACATTCTATGTGTTTTTTTTTTGTTTTTTTTGTTGAGGATGATTCTTGGATGTTTTTCCATGTTTGAAGGTATTTTTGGCTCACTTTGATGAGTTTAAGAGGTTATAGGATCTATGGGAACTTGTTGGGAGGCATCCAGAGGCTCCCAACATCAAAAGGAGCACTTTTATTTTTGGCACCTTCAGAAGAGACATCTCCATATAAAGATAGATGTCTTCCAAAAGAAGTCTCCCCTAAAGTGTAGACATCTACCAAAAATAGTAGAAATCTCTCCCGAAAGCAGGGCTTTCATAATAGACATCCCACCAAAGCTAGAGACAACCTAGATGCATGCGAAAAATTTCAAAAACACCGTTCCAATTTGGGAAATAGCCAAAGCAAGATAGAAATAGCCAAAACAAGATGGAAATAGCTAGGAAGAAGGTGAGAAAATTTGGGAAACTTCTAAATAATATCAAGTTGAGTTGAAGAAAGGTTTATAGGGTTTTTACCTTCTAGTTTCCTATAAATATTGATTTAATTCACCATTGTAAGTGTCGCAATGCCAAGTGTTGAAGTGCCAAAGTGCCAAGTGCCATAGTGCCAAGTGTTGAAGTGCAAATGCTAAAGTCCAAACATCTGAATAGAGGGCAAGAGAGAGAGCTCTTGAGGAAAGAGAGCTTGTGCAAGGGATAATAGCTTGTACAAGAAGAGGGCTTGTGCAAGGAAGTTAAGTGAAAGGTAAGGAAGAGCACTCAAGAGAGATTAGGAGAATCTCTTATAAATGTCTTGTCTTAAGCTTGGGTTCCATTGTGAGTAATTGAGAATTAAGAGAGGACAAGTGTAGCCTCTAAGATCCTTGGGAGAGTTGTGAGTTGAGCTTGGCTCCTCATCTTTGATGTATTTTCTATGTGTTTTAAGAATTATCTTCATATAAAAGAGGTTTTCTCTATTTTATTATGTTGTTCTTATTTTCTAAGCTAGATTTACTTGGAAGTTATTCATTGGGTCCTATTGGGATCTATCAAGGTGCAGATCCCCTACACCAAGCATTTATACCTAGGCTTAAAGGTCATGCCAACATGGAGTGGCAAAGTAAGTACAGGAAAGTCACTAGAGCTCGATGAAGTAGGATAGGAAGAGGATTGGCCATTCCTTCTAGTCAATAATAGGCCTAACCATGGTGGCAATGCTGGATTGCCTCTAAGGGATAAATGTTGAAGGAAGAAAACTCCAATGGACACTCTCAAAGCATGATCTGGGTACACTATTTCATATCATTAAAGCATTCTTTTCTTCTTCTTTTACATTTTTCCTATTACTTTCTTTATGCATAATGTTGAATGTTACATATATTTGATGTTTGGTATATTTTCTTCTTATGCATAATGTCTAATATAACATATATTTGATGTTTGCTATGACATCCCATCACACATGTACACAAATCTAAAGTGACATGTAGCTCATGACGAACTTCATGACATTGCAAGAGCAGCTTCTTATCCTATCGACTGAACTTAGTCTCTTTGGCTATTGAAAACCTCCACATATTAACCATATTTTCCTTCCTTGGGCATTTTGTTTAACCTTTCATAGTTCCCTTTGGTATCCCTTCTTGGAATATGACCCAAACATATTTAGCCTTCATTTAGTATATGTTCATTGATTTATTTATTTTTGGGATATATTTACCTTCACCATTTATATGCTAATTTGCAAGCCATTTGTTTCCTTTTGGATTAAAAGACTAGGTAGCCATCTCCATTGAAGCTTTACATAATATCGAAACTTTACTCACAATTTCTTTCCTGCAATAATAAGATAATGATAAGACTTTCACTTTCTTATTGTATTGTAAAGGTGTTTTCTTATGCATGTTCAATATTGTCATTATTTTACATTCTAAGCATATTTTTCCCTTGATATAAGAGGAGCTATAGAGGTATTAACTAGTTACATTGTAGTATCTAGGTGATATTGACATCTATAGTTAATAGTTGAATGGTTTGTTGTTTTCTGGAATGGTAACCTTTTGTGATAATTTCCTGAGGCTTGACACATTAGTTCTTACATTTGTTTTAGCATAGCTTCATTTGCATTTTCTAAGCTTGCTACAATTGCAAAATTTTTGTATTGGTTTTCTTGTATATTATATCTTATTAAGTTTTCTTCTTTAAAAAAAAACAAAACAAAAAGATATTTTCAGTTACATTGATGTTTTAGTTTTCCCAAACATATAGTTACACCATAAGAGAAGATGATACTTATAATATTCTAGTATTAATGAATTCTATTCATTTCATCTTTTAAAAGAACGTTGATATTTCTTGCATGTTATCTTATGTAGAAGCATATCATAATAGAATAAAAGGAGTTAAACAGATGGAGAAGACAAACAGTTTGGAAGAGCCTATCCATAAAAGGAAGAAGGAAGTAGAGGCATTGGGGGAGGCATCAACAGAAAGCTAGGACTTTCCAAAACCTCTAGATTTGCACTATTTTCCAAAAATAGAACCTCCTATCACATACAACCCAAATTCCCTTGGTTCTCTCTTGGATCAATTTTGATTCTTGGAGATTGAGAAGAGGAGATTAGAACTAGCTTGTTCTTAAACAAGGAGTTTTACTAGCAACTCCTAGATGAGAAGAAGAGAAGGCACACCAACTTGTTGGATGAGGTGTACCTATTGAAGGTATAGGCAAGCAAGCTAGTGCAAGCTGCAATTTTCCTTGAAGATAAGATTTGGGACTCTATAGTGAGCTAAGTGCCCCTTGTGCTTATTGGTTTTAGTCCCCTTTTTGTGTTTTGTGAATTTATTTTAAATTGTCAGTGTGAGTTAGTAAGTTTCAGTTCCAATTATAGGCTTGGTTATGTTTGTAATGTATGTACTTTCAATGCACATGTTATTTAATAAAAATTTTCACTCATGAACATTAAAGCTTTCTATTTTGATTACATAATTTTTACTACTTTCTTTTCAGTTTTACCCTCACCCTTTTTAACTATTTTCTCTATTAATTTTAAGATCAATTTAATTCTCAACACCTATGTACAACATTCTCAACTATTTCGTTTATTGCATGATCTATTTAACTTTAGGATTTATTTCAATTATCTCTTATACTACTTTACTAGTTAATTATTGTTTACCGCTGAGTTCAATACTGATGAGTGGCGAGGTACCCCTACACTCCACCATACGAATACGAGCGTGCACGCGTGATCCGGTCAAACTCCGCAGACTAAATGCCTTAACACCACAAGAAGTGCTTGGGGTTAATCGTTCATTGTCTTCCCAGGCTTGCTTGTATTTGTCACGGTGTATGGTTAAGCAAGTCTGAGGTATGTGATTTTTTTGGTATTTTCGGCTTATCT
>MNCI01002038.1:267140-286948 GCA_015680685.1 Gnetum montanum | reverse complement strand
TTGTTGTCATGAACACCAGTTTTGTCAAGTCTTGTAATTATGATCCGTTCGCATGTCATCTCATTAGTTCCATTCCCCTCAATAATTCCATACCTTCTCGATATTATTGTAAGGAACTCGAGGATGAGTTTTCATTCAGTCATGGGGGTATGATGAGATGCAATTCGCATGTGCCGCGATATCACGTCGTCCCCTGCGATGTCGTGTACATGATATCGCGGTCCACCGCCAAATCTATAAATAAGAGGCAGCATCCCCTTATTTCCCATCCTAGGCTAGAATTAGGAAAACTCTAGCATATTGATCACTCCAAAGATAGAATATTTTCCATGTCCCCGCAGTAGGAGTCCCCAAGTGAACGAATCTTTATTCGAGTAGCTTTGTACCTGAACGCAAGTTGTGTACGGCAATAAAGACGAGCTTTGTGGATAAACCTTGCAGTGCATGGAATAGGATTTATTACCTATTATTTCTTATATGTTATTTATTACCTACAATAGCATGGCATGAGTATGACTTGATTACAAGCATTGACAAATGTGTACGGCTAATCAAGGAATCAGGTGCTCATCGCAATTAGATTCTCTCACCCTCAACTCCTAGAATGTAGAATGAGTAAGACTTGATTACGAGCATTTACGAATGTGTATGGCTAGTTAAGGAATTAGCTGCTCATTACGTTTAGGCTAGTTAAGTGCCTCAGTATGATCACTTCAAGCATGTGCGTTACGTGTGGTGATCCCAGTACCGATTAGCGTTTGGTAGCCACAGTTGCATAGTTTAGGGTGTGTACGGTAAGTGGGAATAGATGCTGATGCTAGTTAATTTAGACTTAGTCCTTAGTTAGAGTTAGTTAGCTTTCTTAACCCTTCACTCAATAACGTAGGAGAAAAACATTTAAAAACTATAAAAATCATGTACCTCGGACTTACTTAACCATACACCGTGAAAACTACAAGTAATTATAGGAAGACAATGAATGATTAACCCCAAGTGTTCCATGGGGCATGTAGGCATTTAGTCTACGGAGTTCGACCAGATCGTGCGTGCTACGCTCGTTTCATATGGTTGAGTGTAGGGGTACCTCGCCACTCATCAGTGAGACATAGGCTCTATTTATAGCTTTTGAGAGGAGGATATCATACATGAAAAGATATTAAATCCTCTTTTTTACTTCTTTCCTTTGTGCTAAACTAAATTCTAAAGCTTCATAATCTTGAACTCTTAACTCCTACATGGCTTGACACACATTACAAGAAAACATAGCATAAGACTAGAGCATGATTCAAGACTAAACATCATAATACAAATAGGGACCAAGGTAATTTCTTGATTATACATAACATTCCTTCCTTTAAGCTGGAAATTAAATTAAAAATTAAAACATTTCAGCTTTGGGGATTTTCCATGTCTTCTTTTTTAATCTTTGAGTAACCAATCATCCTTGAGAGATAATCATACTTATATGTCCTTTGAGCTTTGAGAATCACCCATGTCTTCTTCTTTGATTTTTGAGCAAGCAAAGGTTTTCTAAGAAAATTTGCAAGTTGATCATTTCTTTGCACATATGTATGCTTCACAAAGTCCTCCTTGACTTCATTCTTAATAAAGTAGAATTTGATTTCAATGTGTTTGGAATTTTTTTTATGAATTACATGCTCATTGGATAATTATGTATTAATAGTGTTTTCAAGCATAATCTTGATACGCAAATTAATTACTGAAACTAAAA
Source organism: Gnetum montanum (assembly GCA_015680685.1). Lineage (NCBI taxonomy): Eukaryota > Viridiplantae > Streptophyta > Gnetopsida > Gnetales > Gnetaceae > Gnetum > Gnetum montanum. The sequence continues at coordinate 285,216 of MNCI01002038.1, read as the reverse complement.
TTAAAATTGAAAGTTTTACTTAGATACACTAAGACCTCTTAGATCTATAAAACTAGTTTTAGAATTCATTTTACCAATTTTATTTTTAAATTTATAACTTAGTACTACCCAATGAAAGTAAACCTATAGCCTCAACTTAGCAAGCTAACATTTTTATCATTAAACAAACACCTCATTATTAACTTAGTGATAAGATTCTTGGCATGGTAATCCTGAGTGATAAGTTTAATTCTAGTAGATAGCACTAAGTTATGAAGTTAAAATAAATTTGTAAAAAAAAATCCAAAACTTACTTCATTCAATAGATCCAAGAGGTCGTAGTGGATGTAAGATAAAATTTAGTTTTAGTAATTCCAAAATCCAACTATGTAAAGAACTTTTTAATCGAAAACACATGTTGAAAACATTTAGCCATAAAAATGAATTCAACCTCACATGAAAAAATGCCCCCACCAATTTGCTTCTTGGTTTTCTAGTAAACTAGATTGGGCTCATGAACAATAAAATAACTATAGGTAAATTTCCTATTAGCTACATCTCCGCCCTAATTTGCATCATAAAAAGCATGAAAGTATCCATCTCCCTTAAGAAATTGGATGCAAAAACTAGTGGTTCCCTTCACATATCTATGACCATATTTCAAGGCATCAAGAAGGAATTGCCTTGGTTCTTACATAAATCTAGATAAAAATGATGTGGCAAATTTCAAATCTTACATGCTATAACATAAGAAGCTTTAAAATCCAATCATACCTCTAAATAAAGTAGCATTAACTAATGGTGATTCATCCTTCTTGAAGATCTTTAAATATTAAGAGAATGGAGTGGTTACAATCTTTGCCTTACTTAGCCCATACTTTTCTACAATGCCTAGTGCACACTTAAATTAGTGCATTTTCAAATGTTCTCGTAGTTAGTTAATTTTAATTTCTAAAGAATATTTTAGCACTCCCAAGATATAAAAGTATACCCCAAGACATATACCTAGCATAATACTTTAGAAGAATTATAGAGGAATATAATAGTATTAAATTAACATATCCCTTTGGAGTTGAACTCAGAACTTACACACAACAAACCACAAGCTCTAACCTAGGACTTGAACCTATATTTGAAGCTCTTAGAATCACGCTTAACCAATGGTGATTTTTTAGAGGAATTTTAAAAGAGGAGGTGGGGTTGGGAGAAGGAGGGGTGGTGTTGTTGGAACTCAAAATAATTATAATATAAGGTACACCCTAAGATATATAGTCCAATTAGAACTTTAGAACATAGCATTGCCCATCCAAATTGAACCTATGACTTGGAACTTTCAAATTAAAAGTCTTACCACTATGATAACACCTCATTGTTAGAAGGATTTTAAAATCCTACTATAATGATAGTAAAGAGTAATTGGAAATTGAAATAATTCAATGATAGGTACATCCAACACATATAGCTAACATGATACAATATAAGAATTATAAAAGAATACAATGATGCTATGTATGACTCAAACTAATAACCTCTTTCCTAACAAAATAATGAGCCAACCACTTAAGCTACATCTCACTAGCTAATCCTACTTTAATGGTAAGAAAGCTAGATGAGATTGGGAACATAGGTATGTATCAAAACCTAAATTTGGTTAACAATATTTGCCCCCAATACATATAGTCAAATTATAACTTTATAATTCAACATTACTCACCAAAATTAAATCCATAACTTAGAGCTTCTAAATCAAGAGTCTTACCATTAGGCTAACATCTTGTTGTTTAGAAGAGCTCAAACTCACAACTTAAGCAAATATTTAATAATACTATATTCAAGGAGATTGTTAAAATTGAAACTATATGTACCCTTAGGAAATGTATCAAATGCAATACTTTGGTATAAGTTAAGTAAAACATAATAATGTTTTAGCATATTCCTTACAATTGAACTTTGAAGTTTCACAATAATAAACCATACGCTCTAACTAAGTGAGCAATGTCTCATTAACAATGCTATGTATCAAATATCTTATATTAACTATTAATTAAAAAATTAATTAATCATTGTTATGAAACCTTTATTCTAATAACATGCTTAATAACAATTTATTAAGAAAGTAATAGGTGACTCAAATGATTAGTTCTTTATCTTGTTAGGCAAGAGGATGCCAAATTAAGTTACACTTAAGGCATCTATTACATCCACTTTTTTGGTTCACCATAAATTAAGACTAAGTATAGTTTTGACATTATCCCACATGATTTTGAGCATTGAACTCCCCAAATATAACTTTACAAGACACATTTCAACTACTAGAGGCCTCTAAGGATCCTTCTAGCTCATAAACTAACTTATGAGCTTCATTTTTTGTGACCTTGAAAAAGTTTAAGAATCAAAATTTTTCTAGTGTTGGAGGTTATGTAGATTTCACATTAGTGTTCCCCCTTAACTACAAACCTAGACCATTCTATATATGTCACCTATAGCAAAGCTACATTTTAGCCTTAAATTAGGTCCCATATGACTTAAAATGACTAATCCAAGACATCTATGGCTCTTTAATATTCGACAAGTATTATGTCAGTTCATTTCAATGTTATTTTAGACATCCTAGAAGCTTGAAATGAAAACTTGGAAAAATGATTAAAATCTTTCTAAGTACTAAGATGACATTGATAATGATGCTGACACTAGTTCAACATCTTAAAAGGCTTTAAAATGACATCACTAACCTTTCCAAATAGCATTCCACCACATCCCTTAGCCTCATGGACTCCTTTATCATCTTGACATTATTCAACCTTAGTTTGAGCATCAAATGGGGTCCTAAAAGTTCAAAACTTAAACATGGGCAAAGTGGATAAATTTTTTTTAAAAGTACCATTAACACTGACACCAATGTCAGCACATATGGAACCCACATTTTATCATCCATAACCTTCCTTCACAACATTCAATAGTGTCCACAAGCTTCTTAGGCTTCTTAGCATCATCTCGATAGCATTTGCCATCAATTCGTGTATTGAATGGGATCCCTAAAGCTCAAAATTGCAAATTGGTCAAAATTCTCAAAATTTGATAAGTGTTAGTGACGTTGACACTGATGCTAGCATCAACATCACCATTCTTGGAACTTGCACCATGCTTCCTCAACACTTCTAACTAGTGTATGACATCATCCCTTAGCCTCATAGGCTTCTCAGCATCATTTAGCCTCAGTTTGGATGTCAAAAGAGGTACTAGACTCTCAAAACTTGACATTGGGAAAACTAGGAAATTCATTCTAACTCTTAATTATACTTAGCATCAGCATCAATGTCACCCTTGATGGGACCCATATTGCCTAGTTTGCATGGTCAAACTTGCCAAGACTGAAGTTCAAACTAACTCCTAGTCAACTTCACTTAGTTCTAGGCTTGAAATTGGTAACCCTAACCTTATAAATATGGCACTAAAATCCATAATTCAAGGCCAGTTTCTTTAGATCTAGAGCACTTTTTAATATTTTAAGAGATTAAGAGTATATGTAGCAAACTTCCTAGCATTTCTCACATGTTCCATAGCCACCACAACTCCTTTAGGCTCTAGTACCAATGTTGATGTAGCATCCATGTCAATCAACCGACATCTACATTAGCATTCTAGACTTAGAATTTTTTAGCATCAATGTCAATCTCTAGAGTTAGAACTTTTTTAGCTTTAGCATTAGTGACAAGACCCTATGTTAAACTTGCTTCATTTTGGCCTCAAATTAATTTTGGACAACTGTAGAGACTTATCCAACTATATGCTCACCCTCTAGAGATTTAATTCCATTTGACAAACTTGTATTTTACTCTTAAATTGGGTTTATATTATTAGTTCCATCTCACTTATATTTTTACTCCAACACTTATGGTTTGGCCCTTCTTAGGAGGTCAAACACTTCATTTTCAATGATAAAACAATTTTATTCTTTGGGAAGGGAACCTAAACACTTCCCCCATATCATAGTTCTCACATTCTACTACTTTATGTTCTTTTATTTGCATTTTTACACTTAGATTTTATTTCATCACTCCTAGTACATTCTATAGATAATTTTTTAGTATTTTATATGTAGTCTATTTTTCCAACAATTGATACTTAGTTGTTTTTCAACATTTGGCCATGTGTTTTTATTATTCCCTTGCTATTCTTGGTTCGCATACAATGGGATAAGTGCACATTTGATTAGAGATTTGTGCCCCATTGTGTCATCATTGTTGACTTAGTGAAGCTTATATTGAGTCAAAGATCATTTGCAACCATGAGTTAGGTTGTTAATACTTGATTCATGAAGGTGTCCTTGTAAAGTTCAGAAGATAATTTTGTAGGGAAAACATCACTACTTTTTTCTATAATTCTTCTAATGCATCATGTTGGTGATACATCCTAGGGTGTACTTATAGTCAAATTATTTGGGGTTTTGACATCCCTTACTTATGTTGCAGGACCCCTAATAACCATCCTCTAAAGGTCAGTACAATTTTTTTTCTTTTTCAATCCTCTAAAAACATGAAATTATACTTATATTAGTAACTAACAAGGATGTGACTAAAAATGATGGGATGATTACAAGGCCTACATACCTACTTTTCTCCTTAGATTTAACAAGTTGTTAATAGGATGAGACCTTGTTACTTCTTATAATTCTAAGGATTGATGCACTATTGCATATCATCTAACTTTAGTAGCACAATGACATCTACAAAAAACTAGCATTGTCCAGGGTGATTGCTAACACTTCACATTACTTTCGAAGCTAGAAAACATTAAATATTTGTATGACTCACTTATTTCAAATTTTATTTTACAAGAAGCACTAATGATATGGTTGGATGTAGTCCTAGTCCTCCACTATGTTTTCACTATACAAGATTATTTAAGCTATAATAGGCTTCAAACAATGGTTGGGAATCAAAAATATAAGTTTCAATAACTTTGCCCATGCAATGTGACATTGCATTCCCACATTTAAGGTCATCCAACTCAAAGAATCTAGTCACCATCTAATTGTGTAAACTACACAAACAAGGCTTAGCTCAACCTTCATTTTTAGACTACATCTTGATATACCCCTAAGATAGGTGATCAAGGATTGTATGTGAGGTGGGTACATACTTACAAATGGTGCCTACATCACTAAAAACCTTCGAGTGTTATGCAACTTAATTCCCTTGGGTCCAATGGTTTAGGATATTGAGCCAAAGTAAGCATATGTACGAGTAGGGTTGAATAGTGGTGCTTATCTCCACATCTAGGACAAGGTGTATACAGAATAAATAAACAATGCAACCTATTTATTCAAGGTATGGTGATGAATATATTATTATTAGAATGATTAGTTAATGATCCTTAAAAATACTACATGCTTCACATAATGTATACTAATCAAATGCATCATCCACCTAATTACTAATAGTGAGTTTAGGTGAATTTCTTATCCTAGGGCCCAAAGGACTTCTAATCATAATTCATGTGCATTAATTTTATGGAAAGTAATAAACATAAATGATTACACATGTATTTTCTTTCTTTTCTTTGCACAAATAAAATAATATAATTGTTGATATATAAATGGGATTAGCTCATTGTAGAAAAAACAAATAAACAATATTTACTTTACATGAAAGGAAAATCTAACTATGACAAAATGTACAAACATTCATGTAATGAAAGACTTACTCCAAGGAGACTTCCATGCTTCCAAGATGCAATATTCCCATCATATAAATGGAAGAAATAACTATGCATCTCAATTGTATTTTAAATGCTATATAAGAACTAGCTTACATCATTGTTAGGGTCTATTTTTCATAGGACAATTAGCCATTGTTTTCCTCTATTTTCAAGCATCCAAAATTAGGCAAAGTCTAAAAGTAGGGCCTGAATTCTTAATAATCAAATATGTGTTTAGGAGTGATGGAGGACCTAAAAATAAATCTGAGATTATAATCCACATAGCTCATGGGATTTGAGATTTGACAAGGTTTTATTTTGTTCTTGCTTTTGTTTTTGTTTTCTCTCAACGTAAGGTATCTTTCAAGCTCTACAATATCAATAGAATCTCATATGCTCATGTGCAATATGGAAAGGAGTAACAACAATAAAATCTAATATACAATAAGCTTGAATACCATGATGGAATAACATGATTTCAAACTTTTACGTCTTTGTTAATAAATTTTATAGCCTGTCATGTTTTCACATTGAGAGAAATGTAGGCTTGAATCAAGGACCATTTAACAATGGTTTAGAACATGAAAACCCTCTTAGAAACCCCTCAAAACTAACCTGAAATAGAAGATGTGCACTTAACAAAAGACAACAAAAATCCTCAATATGCATAGCTTTATTTTTAATATTAAAATGAGTACTCAATGGACTCTTTGGCCATCCAGTTGTGATACATCAAGTCTTTCCAACCCTATAACATCTTGTAGCCCACACAAGAAGAACATTGGGGTTGGATAAAATAAAATGGTGAGGACTAACACCATCAAGCATCTCCAAGAACTAAGCCCTTGTAGCCCACATAAGAGATTACCAGCCTTGGATAGAATGATGGGGGACATTTCTTTTATAAACAAAAATGATTCAAAAAACATGAAATACCAAGTGCACATGACTCAAGAAAATGCTAACTCATATGTCCAAAACATGTGCACCAAAAAATCAAATCCAAGACATGAAAGACTCCATGCATAACTCACAACTCACAAGAAATCCCACATGCCCTCATGAAATAGTCCTCACTTGTCCAAGCCAATAAAATTTCAAATACCTACTAAAAATTTTGTATAACAAGGGTTTGAAATACACACCTTTAAAGTTGAACTTGACTAGTTTGAAAAGGGATAAGACACGTCAATGCTTATTTGTTGTTCAACTAATATCCTTAATAAAGTAACTTCAAATTACAAGTCCAAGGTGCTACTAAAATCCCCTTACAAAATTAGAGAATAGTCCCCAAAAAAATCAATCACAAAAGCCTCCAATAGCAATAGCAAAATCAACCTCCCAAGAGCCCACAAGAATACTCAAGATAACCCAAGAGATGGTTGAGAATAAGAAATGAATAGCCACTCTTCCTCTCCTCTCCTCAACTCCTCACCCCTCCAACTAGCATAGTCTTCCCTTCTTTGGCCAAAAGTAAAAATGAGAGTAAACATCCCCTCTATTTATAAGATGGAGGAGACCCTAGGGCTTGGATAAAGAATTGTGGACAAAAGTTTGCACAATGAACAAGGAGTAGACAACCCATTTTTCAAAAATCCTTTTTTTATTCATAGCTTCATTACTACTTGACTTGGACAAGTAAGCTCTCATGAGGGAGTGGACATGTGAAATTGGTAACAATTAAGAGAGTCACATGACCCCTATTAAATGAGCCCTTTGTCCCTTTTCCAACCATTAATATGAAGTAGATAATTTGCATATAAATAAAATAGATATCATCCTAAGCATGTCATAGAGTGTACATCATCAGCCCACATTGACTTTTCTCATGGCCCCACCTTTTTGTCTTGTTTTAAGTTACTTTTTAGTTTATATGCTATGAGAGTTTCTAATTTTTTTTTGGCCTTTTATCTATTTTCCACATTTCCTATAATTTATCTAGTAAAAATGATTGATGCTAAACTTTTTGTCCATCCAACATTTTACACACATGGAGCTTTCGTAATGAGCATAAACATGCTATAACTACCATGCTAGAAATTGATATTTTGATTGAATTAAAAAAAATATGGTCCCACTAGGTACTTTTTAAATTTTTTAATATTAAAATCTCAAAATCTAGAGCTCAAAGTGAAAAATGAATTGTAGATCTATACTCTGTGAATAAAATGTTTGATAATTTAGAAATTCTAACTAAACGTCAAAATAAACTATGAATTGACATTATGTTAATTTTCTAATATTATTCTAAAATTATGCTAGACTTTGCAATTCTCATTCATTAATAATATATATATAACTTAAAATAATAAAAATTAGACAAAAATTAGAAATAAATAGTAATCTTGCTGATGTTACCCAGACAAAGATCTTCATGTTACTAAGAAGTATTAGACACATCTACAAATATATATAAGATTTAAAACAAATTAAAGTCAAAGTATTTAGTAGAGTACTAAGGTCACATGTATAAATGCAGGGCAATACATATGTTCATTGAGAATAGATTAGATCTATTAAGCAAATTAGTTTCAAAATTTCTTACATGAATTTTTCTTAATTTATAACTCAACATTGGGCAATATCCTTTTCTCACCAAACAGGGTATTAATACTCCCACATGGAAGTAAGAAAACTAACACCAACATACAGTCCTATGCTACTGCACATGAATTTGTAATTACTACACATATCATGAATTCGAAAGCATTCCTCAATTGTAATAACTTTAACATAATTGCAGATTTGATGAAAAATGCTTATTGATTTTGTTTTCAAATTGTTCTTGTGTGTCGTCAAAGAACAGATTAAACAAAAGGCATGGAGGATTGACTGTAGAACATAAGTTTCCTTCACTTTTCTATGATATTCAACTTTGATTTCAACTCAAAAGCAAGTGAATTCTATGCTACATTTCCATCCATATGAAGGCTTTTGAAGGTTATATTGTTATGAATTGTGTATGTATTAACTATTGAGTTTTTTTTTTGTTCTTTACTTTTTGTTCCTAATATTTAATGCTAATTAAAGTCATCAAAATAAACTTAAGAATAACAAATTGCAATGGTTTGTCACTGCCCAGATGGAGTATTTTTGTTATCCCTAATTTTTAAATGATTATAACTTTGAATGATTAGAATCTAATCGAATAAAACAAAAAATGGTCATTCTTTTTATTTTTGTTTTTTATACTAAGATGCATAACAACAAGGATCCCCTAAATCGTTCATTTTTTAAATTAACTTTCTTTTCAATGCTTCCTATTAAGTTCATTTATTTTCAAATTGTCTTTAATGTGGTAAGATAAAAATGTTAACATTGTCATGAATCCAAATATAGGATGTATCCCACTTCTATTTGGTATCACACTATAATATATATGCTAAAATTACACTATCTTTTGGAGTGATGGTAAGGTCCTTGTTTCTCAAGTTGAAGACCTAGGTTCAAGCTTGGGCATAGCTACTTGAAGTGTTTAGGTTTTCACTCATCTACCAACCTTCTTGGGAGCCCACTTTGCAGGATGAGCACCATGCTACAGATAAAATCAAACTATTATATGTAATCGTAAATTCATGTATGAATTGGTGTAAATTTTCTCACTTTTATGCTAGAGCATTAATTCCCGTGTTTGGCTAGAAAAGGATATTACCTTTAACATTGTCTATTGAGATCAAGGTTATGACATGGGGTTTCCATGTTAAGATTCTTATAATTAAGCTAACACCTCATTTTTAGTAGGCAATATTGAGAAATATAAGAAGATGCTTAAGTAAAACAAAGAATTAGATTAGTAACCAAAAAAACCATAAATTTGGCAGGGCCAAGGCTAAGTGGATTTACAAGGTTAACCAACATATAGTAATTTCATATAATTGCATCTCAAAGAAATTTTTAAAAGTGCTTGAAATCTTTCCTTTTCTAACTCCTTAGAGGAGCATTTGTATATGACTAAAGAATTTTTCATTTGCTTGTCCTTGAGGTTCAATTTGCAAACCCATATTTGTTGAGAATGTTAATCCCTTGGAAGGTCTTAGATTTTGACATGTGCATGACTGTAGATGAAGGAAAAGTGATATTGATGAATGCTTCTAAAAATAAAATTCCTAGGCTTCATGAATTCTCTAAAGAGTACTAGGATATCATTAGAGGAAAATAGGAAATCATTATAAGACATAGGTTTAAGTATGGTCTTTTCCTGAGATTATGGTAAGATATGTCTATCATTCACCTACTTTAAAAAAAGTCTAATTTCCTTATCCACATGCTACAAGTTCACCTATATTTGTAATTATTTGTAAAATATTATCTCAAAAATTTTGGTAAATAGGTTACAACCAATGCTTTAAGATGTTATTGAAGAAGATCAAGTTGGTTTTATCTCATTCTACAACATCATCAATAGAATATCATGAATAGTGTAATTGCTACATATGAAATTGTACACTAAGCTTATTCTATAAATAACATTTGTTTTCTTAAGATGGACCTAGTGAAGATCTATGGTTAGGCAAATTAGAGGCCTTTCATCTTATTTTGCAACCATTAAAATTTGAGATATGGTTCAAAAGATTTCTTTACCATATTCGTCACATGGTATGTTTCATGACAACGTCACTTGGAGATAGAGAGTTCAACTAAGATGATTCTTTCTCATCTTATTCTATTGCTCTTATTGCACACAATTTATATCGGTGTTTTCGTAAAGAGGAAGTTCTGTCACTTCTTCCATAGAAGCTCACTTTCCATTGTTATGCATGACACTTCGAGTTTTTTACAAAGCATCGTTTTCTAAGGCTGAAAAGCTTTTTTGCAGGACTATAGGTTTGGTGCTAATTAGCAGAAGACCAATCTTTGTCAGGTTTAAGTTTGAAAGCATTGGCCACCCCTTTTACTCCAATGTCGGGTCACTTCCACCCACCTATTTAGAATAAAACTGATTAACGGGTAAGAAAAATGAGTCTCCATGAGCTTAGAACGGAATAATAAGAAAGATTAAGACAAGACCTTGTTGCTGTTTGAGAGAATGTAGAATGTGAATGGACAAGGACCAAAGCTATCCATCTAGCATTCAAATTTATAGACCTTATATACCCTTCTCGCCTACGTACAATGAATACAGTAAATGGTTAATCAAAGCATTTTTATGGCACCACCAAGAGACATTTGCCATCCAAAAACCCTATTTATGCTTATGCTTTTGCATACACGATTGGCGTTTAATTATCATTACCACTTGCAACCGTAACGAAAGCTCTTTGAAAATGACAATAAAGCATCTAATAATTTCACCTCTCAACGTCTTTAAAATTTAAAAGCCGTCGACATTAAAAATGAGAAATCAGTTGGATTCTCCATTAGTCTCGTCTCCGCCAGGATTTTGCTGAAGCAGTACAAACAAAAGCAACGGCATCAGTGCTTTCGCTTTTTCGCCGAACTCCTTCCTGCAGATAACAGAAGAACAGTGCGCTGTTTATTTTTGAAGAGGTATCGGTAGCCAAGGCATCCGCAGTGCAGTTTATTTCCTCTTCGCAATCATATCTTCAATCGATTATTGTCAAAGCTGGTTGGATCAGACCCAGAATCAACATGGATGACAGGTTCCATTGATCGCCACCTATTGCTTTTTTTTTCTACTTCCCAAGTTTTTAATCCGCTGACCTTAGGGCTTCAAAACACTGCCTTGCCCGAGAAACATGGAAATCGTAACTGGAACAGATAAGATTGAACTTTACCAAATTTCCTATGTTTTTTTCTCTGTTCCCATCAAAATATCCGCACAATTTAGGTGGTTCTGTCTTGCAGATCTGAAAATGGGGAAGGTAGCGGAGAAACCCAGAACGAGGGAAGTACCAACATCCACGTGACAGCGCTGGATGGACTGGTAAACGTGAATTCTCTTTTCACGTTCGCTGTTTTTGTGGGTCTCAGTGCTTCCAAACCCAGCGAGGAAAATCTAGTTGAAGATGCCTCTTGCGTTGCAGGGGAGGATATAGCCAGAAATCTCCTGATATTCCAGGTGATCTCTTTTGGGTCTTTTCTGTTTTCCAGTTTGGTGGCACAGGGTCTCAAGCAGGCCATAGTCCTGAAAAGCAGCAGCAAGTTGCAGGTTCAAGTTTTAAGGGCTCACATCAATGTGAATTTTCTCCGATTTGGAATGCTTTTATCTGCTCTTGGCTCTGTATGTGGCTCCATTTTTCTGATGTTGGCTTTGATGGATGTTGCCCAAATCAAGCTGGGCACGCTCTCCTGTGGCAGCATCTGGCCTATCAGGGCTGTTATTCCTCTGTTTTTGCTTGTTCCTGCTGCAGTGCTCATTTACATCTGCGTTGTGCTCTATGCCTTTCTGCACTAGACCCTAGACCCTTTGTTAAATTGGCTGATGAAGCATTGTTTATCTCTCGTTAATGAGTTTACTTATTCCCCGGGTGTGGAAATTGTTCATGGATTTTAGTGGCTGTATAATGAGGATTGATCCAGATGGTTGCTTACATTATATATTTAGATTACTCTGTAAGATCAGACAGCACCGGTAATTTTTTGTTTTCATTCTGGCACTGTTTTTGCTTACTGATAGTTATTAGTTTCGGAAAATGCTTTGGAAGCAACTTTCAGATCTGGAATATCCTCTCTAGCTATGTAAGCTGTGAGGATATTTGTAAATCCCAAACTTCATTGATCTGAACACAAAATAAACGAGGGAAGCTAGCTACACTCGGAGGAACGTACTGGCTGAAGAAATTTTCATATAAAAGAGGAATTTATCTGATATTCTTAAAGGTTACCAAGGGTACCTGTTGAGCTGGTTTTATCATCTTTGGAATGATATTAATTTTATGAAATGCATTGAACACGTTGAATCGGTATGTAATTTTCAAGGAGATGAATATATTGTTTTTCCAAAAGATGTTTTTAACCTTACTAACATAATAAAATTTCTCATTTCATTAACACGAATAATTTTATTTATAACTTAAACACACTAAAGTTAAACTATTTCACAATCAGATGTAATTTGGGTTATTGGTTAGATTTACTTAGTATTTACCTCTAGGACATAAATTCTAATTAAAATTTGATAACTTAGTATTGCCTACTATTTGTTCTCTACTCTATTTGGAAGCTTTGATGTGAAGTTACTTTTCATCAGCAACAGTATAACTATGACCTCTCTTTAGTTGTCAAATACCATATCATCAAAGATGTTTCTCAACTACAATTTCATAAAGAAAAAAAGTTTTCAATGAAAATTGAACAATTAATTTATTTTCTCTAGTATTAATTTCTTTTTGTTTTAGAGGCTCAAGGATGGGAAGTTTTCAACTTTTGTTTCTATTTGTTCTTTTTCTCTAATTGATGTATTCCTTTTTTTAGAGAGGTATTTTTCCTTCTCTTGATAAGAAACCCTTTAGTAGGAAGTGAAAACCTATGAGTGCACTTTTGAACAAGGATAAAACCTGATTCTTTTCCTACCTTCATAGAGTGGAGGTTTTTTAGAATTTGTTGCAAGGATGAAAGCCTGAAAAGGCATCCCAAAAATTGTTGGGCTTTTTCTTTAGATTCTTTCTTGGATGATTAGACATACCTTATTTATTAAATATTATTATTCATTTTTTATAGTCATTGTGAGTAATAGTTTTGCTAAGTTGTTGAGCACTCTACTAGAAAGAGAATTAGTTCTTAGGCTAAGGGTAACTAGGGTAGGGCAAGGTGTCAAGTAGGTTTAAACAAAATCACTCCACTATTGATCACTTGGTTACTCTTAGACACTGCAAGGAGTTTGCAAATATGGTTGATATAAAGTTTTCTTTTTGTTTTATTGATTTTTTAAACGCATATGATTTAGTAATATGTTCAAAACTATGGTTGCGCTTGCATAAAATTAGCCTCCTTTCAAGTTTTGATTGCAACAACTCAAAGATAGTATGAGGAAGTGATTATTGAAATTATAAACAACAATTTAGAAAAAAATTTCAATTGTAGAGCAAGATTGGAGTTAAGCAAGGTTGTCTACTTCCTCCAACTCTCTTTGGCATCTTATTGATGAAATGCAAGAATAGTTATGCAATGGGCAAGATAGTCATGCTATCAAAATTGGATCCCAAGTAGTGAATCTTCTTTTATATGTTGATGATGCTACTTTGATCTTCACTATTGCAAAAGATATGCAAAATATCTTGAAAATTTTAGAAATTTGTTATTGTTCATATAGGACTTAAGTGAATGTAAATAAAACCAAATTGATAATTTAGGATACAAGAAATACCTATTATAACTTCTATTTTAGAGGTAGTAATGTGCAAATAGTAGATTCTTTTAAATATTTTGGTCTCTTTTATATGGACAATTATATGTGGGGAAAGTACATTAAAGAAAGAATAGTAGGAGGATTCAAGGCTCTGTATGCTTTCAAAAATAAGTGCAAAAATTTAGGGATCTAGGTTTGAATCGTTAGAAAATAAATTTTTCAGACCATCATCTATTCTACTATATTGTATGGATGTGTTGTTTAGGGATCTGGACTTAGTGCTAAACTTTGGACAAATATTGAAAGAGTGCAAAAAAACTTTTCTTCTCGATGAGTTAAAGGTGAAGATGCAAACACCTTACTTAATGTAATTAGGTAAGTAGAAGTGTTGTGCTAGTTCATTACATATACTCATAGCCTACATATCTCAAGGTAAAATAAATTCTTTGAAGTAATTCTTGAGGATTTGTGAGATTGTGTTTAGTATTTTCAAGGAATGCAATGGTTAAGAAAACAAAATATCTCTTGGGACGATGTGTAGCAAAATCCTAAGCATATTCACCAACTAGTCAAGCAAAAGGTTTTAGCATAGATGTGGTCTAATGTGGAAGGCAAGAGATAATTTTATTTACACCACATTATATCTAATAAGCTAGATATAGAAGCTCACTATCTTTTAGCTACTATTCCAAACAAGTATCTGAATGCTATCAGAAAGCTTCACTTAAATTCTCATTGATGGGACGTGATATCGCATGGGCCACGATATTGAGTCTTCCCCCGCGATATCGCGTACGTGATATCGCGTCTTCCCCTACGATATCACATACGCGATATCGCAGTCTACGGCAATGCCTATAAAAAAGAAGTGGCTCTCCCTTGTTTATCATCTAGTTTAGTTCCTTAGTGAAGCTCTGGCAGTTTTCCCCTTCCAGAGATAGATTATTTTCCCGTGTCTGCCCGCAGTGTGGTGAATGTAATTGTACGACATCTGATGAGACACGATTCGCATGAGCCGCAATATCGCGGTCCACTGCCATATCTATAAATAAGAGGCGGCACTCCCCTTATTTCCCATCCTAGGCTAGAAGTAGGGAAACTCTGGCAGTTTGATCACTCCAGAGATAGAATATTTTTCATGTGCCTGCAGTAGGAGTCCCAAAGTGAACGGATCTTTATTCAAGCAACATTGTACCTAAACACAAGTTGTGTATGACAATAAAGATGAGCTTTCCGGATAAACCTTGCAGTGCATGGAATAGGATTTTATTTATTGTTTTCTCTCTCACCCTTAAACTCCTAGAATGTGGAATGAGTACGACTTGATTACGAACATCTAAGGATGTGTACAGATAGTCAAGGAATTGGCTGCTCATCGCATGCGGTATGAGTATGGCTTGATTACGAGCATCTAGTATGACTACTTGGTAACCCAGTGGCGTATTCCAGGATCTACGCTTGGTAATCCCAGTGCTAGTTGAACACCCTGATGTGTACGGTTAGTCAAGGAATCGGCTGCTCATCGCACTTAGGCTAGATAGGTTCTCTCAACCCTTTCCTCCTAGTTAAGTGCCTCAGTATGATCACTTTGAGCACGTGCGTTACGCGTGGTGATCCCAGTGACGATTAGCGTTTTGGTTGCATCAGTTCAGGGTGTGTATGGTAAGTGGGAATGGAGTTAATTTAGACTTAGTCATTAGTTAGAGTTAGTTAGTTTCTCAACCCTTCACCTCGATAGCATAGGAGAAAAACATTAAAAACTATAAAAATCATATACCTCGGACTTACTTAACAATACACTGTGACAACTACAAGTATGTCTAGGAAGACAATGAATGATTAACCCCAAGTGTTCCATGGGGCATGTAGGCACTTAGTCTACGGAGTTTGACCGAATCGCATGTGCTACGCTCATTTCGTATGGTTGAGTGTAGGGGTACCTCGCCACTCATCATTGGCGCTATTGCTGGGGAATAAGTGTTTGTGCACCATATAGAACATAAGGATATCACTCACATCTTTGGGAGCCTAAACAAACCTTCGGGTTAATCAAGAAAAATTTTATAACGGTGAAATTAGCACACCGATAAATCAAAATGTCTTCTTCTCATAAGAGCAACTCACCACCTAAGGACCATACACGAGATAGTCGGCAACATAAAACACATAACCAAAATCAGCCAAGTCCTAAACAATACAAGATAGTTTATACTCATCCTGATGAGTATATTCTAGACTTCATCTTTATCCTCCATTAAGACGAACAATTGCGATGGAGAGATTTGCAAGGTAACATTGTGTTACCCCCAAATTGATCAGTCTCTCACATGCTTTTCCATGCCTTGACACAAATAGGCATGAATGAATTATATGCTGAATACGTTGTGGAAGACTTTGATATGAGGGATTATCATCCCACAGAAGCACAACATATGAGGGACTCAAGGTAGGAGAGTCAACATACACTTTTGAAGGGCAAAGGTCTGCACGTCCTTAGCGAAATAGGAGATGAAGAACCCCTTATAACGAGTTCTTTAGCAAATGATGTTTCCCCTCCTAACGATGATGAGGAGGTTGGGTATCAGAACCTACGATCAATGATACATAACCATGGTTCTGATTCCTATGAACACCAACTGTTCACAGAGGGAACAACCACTCATGCTAAGGACGGGCACTTAGATCGTCACCACGATCGGGGCTGAAGCAGTCGAAGAGAAGGCAAGAAACATCGTCATGGTGATGGTTCCCCTTCTTCTTCCCCTTCTTCACATCACTCACCCTCTCCTTCCACATCTGGGCGCAGCCATCATGAACACAACAGAGAGGATAAAGGTAGACAAAACGAGAGACCTTGACAGGAAAGTCGAGAGAGAGGATAGGGGCAAGGACATAGGGAGAGTAGGGAACAATGCAGACATCATAAGCATCATGAAAGAGATGATCATGACAAGCCCCTACTTGCAACCCGAAGTATGCTTGACATAATGGAGGCAGTTAGGATTCCCACAAGGCATTTAAAGGATAGTCGGATCAAATGTTTAGACATGAACAATATCCCACGATTTGAAGGGGAATACAATGCAGATCTGCAAAATCATTTACAAGCATTCCACGATGCCTGTGCCTTGCAGAATATAGAAAATGAGTGGCAAAAACTTAAGTTGTTCCCAAAGACACTCACCAAAGAAGCAGAGAGTTGGTACCGGTCCTTAGAATTAGAAACCATCAGGAGGTGGAGTATGATGCTAGAACTATTCAATAATAAGTATTAAACGTACTCCAGAGTGTCCAATTTGCATAAGCAGATCCAAGGTTGGAAGCAAAGTACTCATGAACCCTTGGATGCTACCATGGCCCACTACTACACATTGTTACATCGTTGCTCGAGCCATGGGTATGCTCAGAGGGATCAACTTCACCACATCGTGGATGGGCTAAGGCATGAAACTAGAAGAACCCTTGGGACTTACGCCCAAGGGAGACTCTCACAACTTAGAGCCCATGAAGTACATTACTTGTTGGAGCAAGTAGCAAAAGAAGAAGGTGAGCTATGCAAAAGGGAAAGTACGGAAGAATACAACCATGATCCCTCCCTTCGAAAGAAGGGGAGTGAAATTTTATGATGAGGAGGATGAGTCACCACTCAAAGAGTTGGTGAACCGAAAAACCTTGCCGATCCAAAAATTAACAACTGAAGTATAGGCTAAGATGGACCAATTGTGAAATTCTTTAGACTCCAGACTTGAAAGCATCTTGAAAATTGTAGAGGAGTCTAAGGAGGAACGAAGTAGTGACAAAGGTAACACAAAGCGGAGAGATTTAAGCCCTGCACATAACAAGGGTAAGGGGAAAATCATTATCTCCGATGAGGCTGTGGACTCTGACACAGATGATGATGGTGGATGTGAGATCTGCCACTATGACCATCCTAAGGGATGTTGTCCAATTATCTCACATCTACAAGAGTCTCGGGTGTATGCACTAAATCCAAGAATTAACCAACGGCAAACACCCCGAAGGTTACCTTATCCACAAGGTAACCCAAGGTAGTTCCACCAACCACTAACGTATTATCCAAGTGGAACTCCACCACAGCCCATCGGACAACATCAGTAGTGGTAATACCCACAGTCATGGGGGATGCCA
>MNCI01002038.1:253582-266561 GCA_015680685.1 Gnetum montanum | reverse complement strand
GATTGAAGTGAACAACAACGAAGGGGACTTCCCAATTGTAATGGGAAGGGCATGGCTAAGCATAGTAGACACATGCCTTAGGATCCGCGATCTTTCCTTGGAAATTTCCAAGATAAATATTTACGGAAAGATCAAGAAGAGGAAAGTTCCATGCATCACATACAGTGATTCATTGAGTGATGACATGGAGAAAATGCCTCCATGTAACAGGTGTGCCCTTGAAACTTTGAAACAAAGATGCCTGTATGTAGCAACCACACAAGTAGTAGACACCCCATGGTTGACGACTACTAGAAGGAGTAGAAAAATATGCATGGAACAAATTGAGGAGAAAAACCATGCCAACAATGAATGCATAAACACATTGGAATATGAGCGTCACCAACTTCCACCCCTGAATCTAAGATCATCAATTGGGAGAAGTTGGGCACTTCTAAGAAACTCAAATAGACGTTCATTATTTCGGATCTCTCCCTTTCCACTCAGTCATGGGGGAGATGGCCACCTATGCTAGTCATATGGGGCCCTCAATTATTTTAAGTTTTTGTTTTACATGTTTTTGTCTTACACCTTTTTGTTTTACAAATTTCTTTAACTTTTCTTGTTTTTGTTTTACAAATTTCTTTAACTTTTCTTGTTTTTTTTTACAATATCATTATACTTTTCCATTTTTTGTGTGTTTAGGTGTGTGTGATCCACCCTGTAAGTTCGTCACCCAATAAGTGTTCGGAACGATGGTATGAATTATNCTCAAGGATTGCAAAGGGTGTGACTTCAAGGGAACTTGATGCTTTTGTGTTGGCCATTCTCTTGGGTACTTGGATGTTTTCTTCTTGAGTTTTCTTGCTGTTTCGATGTTACCCAATTATCGAAAGCTGAGACAATAAAAATAATCAAGTCCTTGCATGGTGTGGTTCTCATGCATAAAAACACAAAACAAAAAAAAAAGTGAGAGAAGAAAAAAAGAAAAGTGAGAATTCAAAGCACACCCCTTAGACGAAATAAAATTTGGGCTACAAGCACTGGTTATGGAACCAAAAGTGTTTCCTCTAACTAAGGCCCTTCTCGCTTCCCATTCCCTCCTTTGTTTCGTCAGAATGGTGGTGGCTCTTTGGAGATGCATTCTTGTTATTCAAGTGGATGATTAGCCAAATGCATTGATGCGAAGTCATTGGATGTGTTTGGTTTGAAGCCGGACTTGGAATGAGATTTGCTAAGTCACATTAATCATGAAACACACAAGGGGCTGTACACCACCTTGTTCTTGAGATTCCATTCCATCCTCTTCTCTCCACCCTTCTTTCCATTGTTCACCTCATTGTCGGTTGTATCATTAGTGTATATTTTGGTAGATGCATTGTTTTCTTTTTTATAAATTCTTGTGGTTAAGACTTTAACTCTTGTTCCAAATGACATTCCCAGAGCCTATGGACTCTTTGAATGTGGGTTTGTCAGGGCATCAAGGGCATCAAGGGCATGAGCCTGCTTTGGGGAGGACCCACTGACATTCCTATTTGGTGCACCAATTAACTTGTTTTCCCTAACATTTTTGCGATTAATTATTATTTTTTTCATTACCATCTTGACATCCATTTCATCGATGCTATAGTTGTCCCTTTTTATCTATCTTTCTCATTCCTTTTCTTTCTCCATTCTAACGCTACCGGAGGTTCGCGATTAGTCATGGGGGTACAAGGCCTGATTTTTTTCGATTTTCTCCTAGCCCCAAAATTTTTGATTTTCTTCCTAACCCCTACACCTTCGGTAGTCATCATTAATATATCCCCAGACCTGTATTAGCCATAACACAACCTAGCCAATGAACCTACATCGAAGCAAGGTATTAATTACATGATGATTCATTTACCCTTTCTAATATAAGATTATGTTCTGTGTGCAGATGGCGATCATGCAATAATGGACCAGATCTGGAGGGAACACTTGGAAGGCATAATTTTGGCGTTGGCAGCAACAACATTTCTTTCTCTCAAGCTGCCAACTAAGGCCTGATGTCATTGTAATAAGGTGTTCACCCTTGTTGTCATGAACACCAGTTTTGTCAAGTCTTGTAATGATGGTTCGTTCACATGTCATTCCATTAGTTCCATTCCCCTCAATAATTCCATACCTTCCCGATATTATTGTAAGGAACTCGAGGACAAGTTTTCATTTAGTCATGGGGGTATGATGATTTGCAATTCACATGAGCCACGATATCACGTCATCCCCTGCGATATCGCGTACGCGATATCACGGTCCACCATCATATCTATAAATAAGAGGTGGCACTCCCCTTATTTTCCATCCTAGGCTAGAAGTAGGGAAACTTTGGCAGTTTGATCACTCTAGAGATAGAATATTTTTCATGTGCCCACAGTAGGAGTCCCAAAGTGAATAGATCTTTATTCGAGCAACATTGTACCTGAACACAAGTTGTGTACGTCAATAAAGACAAGCTTTCCGGATAAACCTTGTAGTACATGGAATAGGATTTTATTTATTATTTTCTCTCTCACCCTTAAACTCCTAGAATGTGGAATGAGTATGACTTGATTACGAGCATCTAAGGATGTGTACGGATAGTCAAGGAATCGGCTGCTCATCGCATGCGGTATGAGTACGACTTGATTATGAGCATCTAGTGTGATTACTTGGTAACCTAGTGGCGTATTCCAGGATCTATGCTTGGTAATCCCAGTGGTAGTTGAACACCTTGATGTGTACGGTTAGTCAAGGAATCGGCTGCTCATCGCACTTAGGCTAGATAGGTTCTCTCAACCCTTTCCTCCTAGTTAAGTGCCTTAGTACGACCACTTCGAGCACGTGCGTTACGCATGGTGATCCCAGTGATGGTTAGCGTTTGGTAGCTGCGGTTGCATCGGTTTAGGGTGTGTATGGTAAGTGGGAACAGATGCTGATGCTAGTTAATTTAGACTTAGTCATTAGTTAGAGTTAGTTAGTTTCTCAACCCTTCACCTCAATAGCATAGGAGAAAAACATTAAAAACTATAAAAATAATATACCTCGGACTTACTTAACCATACACTGTGACAACTACAAGTAAGTCTAGGAAGACAATGAATGATTAACACCAAGTGTTCCATGGGGCATGTAGGTACTTAGTCTACGGAGTTCGACCGGATCACGCATGCTACGCTCGTTTCGTATGGTTGAGTGTAGGGGTACCTCACCATTCATCAACATCCTTTATTCGAGTGTGATGTACTTGGACACGCACATGACCGGCAATAAAGATTGAGATTACTTCATCATTGCAGCATTTACTTTGTTATTTATTTAATTAATTATTATTTATTTAATTATTATTTATTGCTTTCCTAATTAGTCTCTCTCACCCTTATCTCCTAGTAACGCAGAATGAGTATGACTTGATTACGAGCATCTAAGGATGTGTACGGATAGTCAAGGAATCGGCTGCTCATCGCACTTAGGCTAGACTAGATTCTCTTACCCTTTCCCTCTTAGCTTAGCTTAGTTAATATTATTTTCCACAGCCTTCAGGAGTAGCATTAGGTTAGAACACATCATACACCTCACTGTGGACTAAACCATATGTGAAAAATATAATACTAGTCCAGGTGGGAAGACAACGAATTGCGACCTAAGGATAACTGTCTAGGTGCCACAACTAGTCTGTCTGCAGAGTTTGACCGAATCGTTCGTGAGAACACTCGTATTCGTATGGTTGAGTGTAGGGGTACCTCACCACTCATCACTCATCATCTTATAATTGAAAGTGGAAGATGTATTTAACTCCCCTAAGAAAACCATATTTATAGGTTATGCACATCAAGAGTTCTTGAAGATGAGTTACATGTGTTTCTTCCCTGTATTGTAACTACCTATTTGAGAAAGCATTTTCATGTTACAATAAAAAGCCTGAATGATATTTTTTATGATCCCATTGACACTTGGTTAATTTGTAGAGGTTATCTTTATTTTTCATGAACATGTAATATCTATTCAATAGATCTTATGGGTCTTTAGACATAATAAAGCTTAATTTCATATTTTTAACTCAAATGTTTAGTATGAGAGAAACTAAGAAATGTTAAGAATTAATGTAATTATCAAACTTAACTTGTATGGTTAAAATTAAGCGATGTATAATTGTGATGGTTTACATAAGATTACCAAATAATTATTATGCTAATATCTTGTTATATCCTTGGTTTTGAAATAAAAGGTGTTCACTTCATAGCCTTTTACATACAGTAAAACACATACTTTGTGTCTGTTTTGTGGTTGTAGATACTTTAAAAAGTTAGGATTCATTATTAATATATTTGGACTCATTATTCATTGTGTTATGTTCACTATCTATCTTTTCTTTTTTATGTAAGTAATACTCATAATTATTTTTGGAGGGAAAGTTAGGTCTACCTAGGATATGCCCCTATGCGAACAACATAGCATGTATGTAATAAGAGCAAATGAGGTGCTAGTATTGGGCTTTGAACCCACTTGTGAGTACAAAGTTGTGCAAGCTAACCAATTGGCCTAAAAAATATTCATAATTGTTGTGTACATACATCCCTATTTTATGTTACACATAATAATTTATATGCTTTCCTTTTCTGTTGTATTTATGTTTTGCTATATTAATTATTATCATACTTATTTCACTTTATGTATCTTAATATGGATATTATTATTAGGATTGTGAGATATTTGTATTATTATGGCCACAATTTGATATGTTGTAATTATCATATACAATTTTTTAAATGAATTAAGTTTTTTACTTCTTGTAGACCTCATATTCTAACATGGTGTTAGAGCAAGGTTAGTTTATTGAGGCTGCCCCTATTAAATGAGCAAATGTGTAAACAATGTTTAGAGTTTTGTGTGTTTATATGTATTAAATTTACTAAAATCCAAATTTTTTCTATATAATAATAGTGTTTGATTTGTGATAAAAACATTATAACACTCAATGCTCCTATGCATGTAATTGGGACTCATTCTATCTATCCTTATGCTTTATTTCTATGGTTTTCAAATTCATGTAGTAGGAATTTCGAGTTGTTGAGTTGTGAGTGTGGTTTGTAACATTGTAGCACATTTGCATGGCTGCTTAATTTGGTTGATTATTATTAATTATAAATAGATGTGACAATTTTTAGAATATATATTTTTCATCATTGCTAATGTTATGACCTCTAAATTCTCACATGCTTACTTCTTAAACTATGAAGAAACATCCATTTGTTTATCATATGCCACTAGAAACAAATTATGATCTTGTTCAAAAATGTTAATTATCATGCCTAAATGGCCTAAAGTTTTATTTTTTGGTAGCCTATATTTAGGGCACAACATGTGTGTTGGAACTCAAAATATTTTATTCTCAAGACATATAGTCCAATTAAAATTTTATAATTCAATATTGTCCATTGGAAGTCGACCTCATTTTGTTGGGACAAGGCTAGGATGATAATGATGAGTATTTCCCACCAAAATTGAATCCATAACTTAGAGTTTCCAAATCAAGAGTCTTACCACTAAGCTAATACCTTATTGTTTTGTGATAGCCCATATTCATTCTAGAGAATAATTGTTTTAATTTAATAGCTACTAAATATGCTTCTTTAGCCATTGCCTTGTGACATTTTACTCATTTTTCCTTAACTAAATAGCATAGTAAAGTAATAAAATGTATCCAAAAAATAGATAATTCCTTTATAAATTGTATGAATATTAAATTTGTTAATATTATAACAACCAAAAAAATTTACCATCTATTGTTTTGGTTCCATAGATGATGAACTATTATTAGATTCTAATTAAAAGGATCATTACCCAGAGGTTCAATCCTCATCTCTTCAAGGTAGGATCCTAGGAGTGCGATAGATGAGAGAAAGCCTAATCTCTTTTAAATGGATTTTCCTAGGCTCAAATCCAAGTCTTATGACTTGAGAATCAAGTACCTTAGCATCACTCCAAGTGGTTTCCTTATTGTTAGATTCTAATTAGGCTTGAAATTTCAAACTATTTAAAGGTATCACAAAATTTTAAAAAATACATTTTTCATAGAAAAAAGAATCATTAAGCATTCTTATTTACAAAACATTACATCTATATTATTAACTATTATAATAAATTTAAGTATAATTTTTGCTATTAAATTTATGTGGTCAATTCATGTATTATTCAAAGCTTTGAATCAATATTTGTAGTAGCGTCATCCTTGGAAAACACTATTTAGCACCACTTGAGAATCCAAGATAGTAACAAGATAGACAAAGTGGACTCAAAGTGTACTATACCTCACAACTTAGAGTACTTGTTCAATAAGATAAAGCACATCACACATTAGCTAATGGGTAGATGCGTTGGAGCCATAAGAATTAATTACATAACTAGATTAATGAGGCACATAGATATACAACCACAAAAAGTACATGCAATAATAAAAGACACACCAATCCCCTAGAAGAGCTGAGACATGTTTCTATACTAATGCATATATTCCTAAGCATCAAAGCCAAAACTTCTCTACAAGCCTACATATTTCTATGATGAAGTTCATAAGGAATTAAGGCCCATGTAGTTCTAAAGTGATGGTTAGAATAACATGGAATCCAAAAGTATCTCCATGCTACTATGCCCTCATTCTAGAGGAAAGAAAAACCTCTAATCTAGGAACAAAATATATTTTTCTACACCGTTCCCCACTTAAAAAAAGTGACATCCTTGAAGTGTACACTTTTCTGAATGTGAAGAGTACCAATGGATATTGAGGAACTTTGAACATTTATAAGCCCTTTAGACAGTTGTAGATAAGAAAGTTAATGAGACGCGATATGCACAAGCCGTGATATCGTAGCCGCCACGATATCGCGTCGTCCCCTACGATATCACGTACGCGATATCGCGGTCCGTCGCCAAAACTATAAATAAGAGGCAGCACTCCCCTCATTTCCCATCTTGGCTAGAAGTAGCAAAGCTCTGGCAATTTGATCACTCTAGAGTTAGATTAATTTCCCATGTGCCCGCAGTAGGAGTCCTAGAGTGAACGGCTCTATTTGAGCAACATTGTACCTGAACACAAGTTGTGTACGGCAATAAAGACGAACTTGATTGGATAAACCTTGCAGTGCATGGATAGGATTTTATTTATTGTTATTTATTGCTTTCCTAGAATGCGGTACGAGTACGAATTGATTACGAGCATCTAAGGATGTGTACAGCTAGTCAAGGAATCGGCTGCTCGTTGCATGCGGTATGAGTACACTTGATTACGAGCATTGTGACTACTTGGTAACCTAGTAGCGTATTCCAGGATCTACGCTTGGTAATCCCAGTGGTAGTCCCAGTGTGTACGGCTAGTCAAGGAATCCGCTGCTCGTCGCACTTCGGCTAGTTAGGTTCTCTCATCCTTCACTCCTAGAACGTGGGGTAAGTATGACTTGGCTATGAGCACCTACGGGTGTGTACGGCTAGTCAAGGAATCGGTTGCTTATCACACTTAGGCTAGTTAACTGCCTTAGTATGACCACTTCGAGCACGTGCGTTACGTGTGGTGATCCCAGTAACGATTAGCGTTTGGTAGCCATAGTTGCATCGGTTCAGGGTGTGTACGGCAAGTGGGAATGGATGCTGATGCTAGTTAATATAGACTTAGGTCCTTAGTTAGAGTTAGTTAGCTTTCTTAACCCTTCATCCTTTAGCATAGGAGATAAACCTGAAAAGACCAAAAAAATCATGTACCTCAGACTTACTTAACCATACACCGTGACAACAGCAAGTAAGTTTGGGAAGACAACGAATGATTAACCCCAAGTGTTTCGTGGGGCGTTTAGGCATTTAGTTTGCAGAGTTCGACCAGATCGCATGTGCTACGCTCGTTTCGTATGGTTGAGTGTAGAGGTACCTTGCCACTCATCAAAAGTCCAATAGCTATGGTTCTTCAATCATAAAACACAAAGGGTTGAACTCATCATATCATTCAAGAGAGACTTAGAGAAGTTCATAAAGCCCAGGTTTAGGAAGAAGAGGTTTGCTCTTTTCATTGCACACTATACTAACCTTTCTACCAAAAAAGAAATCTACATATTTGACATGTGAGCTAGTCCTCTACCTCTAGTTGTGAAATAAGAGAGCAGATTTGATCCTTTTATGACCAAAGGGAGGCTATTTTGTGACTTGGGGGACTCACTCCTCATGCCTAGTGATAGCTTTTCACTAGCATGTATAGAAATCTTAGGGATCTAGCCCATTGTGGCATCGTTTGACTTCATAATTGAAAGGGAAGATACATTGATTCTTCACCTCTCAAAAGTGGTCTATCTCAGATCCACTTTGGCATCCTCTAACCTATTACACATTTCATATTTTTTTTCTAGGTTGTATTTTGACTTCCATTATCTAATAGCTATCTCTAATTGATACCAATGTACATTCACAAGGGTAAATCAATATGATTTTTAGCATAGAAATTTGTAATGAAGGTCTACTTACTCATGAGAACTTGCTATTGTACCGACTTTGGCTTTTCTTGCATAAGTTAGAGTTTTGAGTTCACTCTATGGAGTTTTAGTTCAAATTCATTTTCAATAGTCTAGATTCAACATCTTGCATCATCAACAATATTTTTTTTATTCTCTTTTCCAACATTCATAAAAAATAAAGTCTCATATTACTTGCAATGTTGTTATGGATTTTTGTCTTCCATCTTTAATTTTGATGCTTGATATCATCTCTTGCATCAGTTCTGACTTCAAGTTTTTCAATAGTCTTGCTTAACGTCTAGCATTAATCTTGCTTTTGTGACATTCAATGTTATTTCTTATTCAATTACATTTTCAATGTTTGCTATAAATACATGTTATTTCTGCTATCTAGAATCTTATAGAAGATCCTATAGATCCTAGTGCATTATTTCTTCATAATCTACAAGGCATTTATGGCCTATAAATAGGGGAATCCTCTAAATAGAAAGGGATTGATTGGTGGTTAATTGATCAATTAGCAGTTGGAATATTGATATTTAAAAAACTTTCCAAAGATAGTATTTCTATAAAATATCTATCTTTCTACCAACTATTAGAAAACTCTATGTGATTCTCAACTCATTAGAGTCCTTTTTTTATTCTCCTCTTTTCCTGTTAATACTTTGTCTTCCTTTTGTGCTATCTTCCTGATACACAGAGAAACTTCCTTAGATCTAGATTGATACATAGATATGATTCAATCCCCTCTCATCATATATCATCAATCTACAATGATTCTATTAGATCTTCAATTAGACACATGCATTAGAGAGAGAACAAGATAACATGGCTTCTTGTTAGTCTTCCCTAATTCCTAATTTCATCTCACAGGATTATCATTGCATCATCCTAAGTTATTTTCCAGGCTATTTCATTTTTTGTATTTTTTGTTTTAAGGAACTAGTTTTAATAGATCTATGTTTATTTTGTTCCATATTTTAGTTTCCCTTTGCTAGCCATGTGTGCTCTACTTTTAATAGATCTTCTATGTAACACTTTTCTTTTGATATTACATCATGTATGTGTTTTCTTGATATCATATCTATTTTTATAATCAACTATTTCACACATTATTTTTTTCTTGTTATTCATTTGTGTTTGGTAAAAGAAAAACTTGCCTTGAATTGTTGGTTTTTCTAATGATCTACAAGTCCCATTTCAATTTAGGAAATTCATTCTTTAGACCATTTGGTGGCCATGGAATTGCTTAGCTCATTTTCATGTAGAGTTGTGTAGAATCTCATATTACAATGATTCTTACCAAAATTCTTGCCACTCCTCCTAGGTATCCTCCTTTAAGGATGCATCCTACTAATGCACTAAGAACTCAACCTTTTGATCTAGAGTGTAATCCATGACGTGGATGTTGATAATGGAATGCATTTGTTAGCCCTTAACTACTTCAATATTTAGAGGTCCCCTAGACCTAAATGTAGTAGGGTCATTATCTCCAAGATTGAACTTTTTGACCATAAACACATGGAATACTAGGTGATACTTAGTTAGATATATTAGAACTTATAATTTATAGGTAATTAGATTGACACGAGAAGGAACATTCAAAAGTCCATTGTACTACTTGAAAAACTTCTAGCTAGAACCCTTCTGTAATCTCATCTGCCCTACATAATCTATTTTTAACAATGCCCAGTCTCCAACCACAAAATAAAATGACCTCCTTCTATTATTTGCTTACTTTTTCATGTTCTGGACAAACATTTATAGGTATAATTTATGACTTAAATGCAATCCACCTAGGATTTGATGAATTCATCTACTGAAGAATTAAAATCTTGATGAGAGGTTTGCACTGGTTGAAGAATTGATGGTTGTTTCCCCAATGCCAACTCCACTAGAGAGAATCCTATGGTTGAGGATTTCTAAATATTGTAACTAAATTGAGCCACAAATACTAAAGTCACCTAGTTCATCTAATTGAACTAGATGAGATGTTAAAGATACTCTTCAAGAACCCTGTTCACCTATTTTGTCTACATCATCTTTTTAAGGATGGTGTCTCAAGCACATCCACAACTTTTTTTCAATATTTAAATAACTTCCATAAGAAATCCCTTATGAAATAGAAGTTACAATTAGAAATAATGCTTGACAGTAATCTGAAGTAGTTCACGATGTTGTTAAAGAACAAGGATGTCACATCCTTAAAAGTTCAAGGAGTAGATCATGGAATGGAGATGACATACTTCTAGAACTTATTCACAACTACAATGATGTTGGAATATTTCTATACTATGGGAATTCCTTTGATGAAATCCATGAAGATGACCATCAATGGTAACTTTCAAATTTCCAAGGAATAAAGCAACCCCCTAGTTTCTCATTCAAGGTTTTTTCCTACTAATAGACCAAATAGCTTCACACAAAATTAGGCATAGTAACCCCCAAATTAGGCCAATAGAACTACCATTCTACTAATTCCATCATATGTTTGTGACCTATATGGCTATCCTAAAGGATGTTATGGCATTCATTGATGATTTTAGAATGCAACATATCCCAATTAGAAACATAGATCTCAATTTTCTTAAACATTAGTAGGTCATCCACCTTACTAAAATTTGAGTCACCTCCATTATGGAGTAGCTTTAATAACTTTGGAGCATGCTGATCATGTTACAACCCATCCCTAATCTTTTGTTGGAGTTCATGGTTAGTTACCATCCAAGAGCTATTAGGCTATCGCATGACTTCCATTGTGTTAATATGTAGATGTCTACTCAAAGCATCCATAATGATATTCTCCTTGCTTGGTTAATAGACAAATTGAAGGTCAAAATCTTATAACATACTCAAACATCGAGCTTGATTCATCTCTAGCTTATCAAATTCATATTTCTTTCACTTGACATATAACTTGTGATCCTACAATTTTAAGAATACCAAATCTAGATGATGAAGGTGCTTATCTATCAAGCAAGAGTGTACCAGAATGTCATCTAGGTATACCAGAATGAACTTTTCATGGAATGGATGAAACACCTCATTCATGAGTGTGTAAAACATAGTAGGAGTGTTGCATAACCCAAAATGAATGACCATCCACTCATATGACTCGTAACAAGCAACACATGCTATTTTTTCTTCATTACCCTCTACATTATGTACCTAATAGTGACGTTGATGGAGGTTGAGTTGAGAGAAAAATCGAGCCCCCACTAGCTATATGAATAGGTCTACAACTAATAACATTAGATACCTATTCTTTATGGTGTACTTATTAAGTAACTTAAATTTGCAACATAATCTTAATGAACCATCCTTCTTGGTAAATAACATAGAAACACCATAAGAAGGTTTTGAGGGTCGAATGTAATCCTTCTATACCAAGCTTTCCAATTACTTCCTCAACTCTACCAAGGTTGCTACCTAGGAGGGGTAGTCCCTAGTAATAGCTCAATTTTATGATTAACAATCCATCATTCTAACAATTCTTCTAGTAACTCTACTAGTGTTAGATCCTTATACCTCTCCAACATGTTCTCCATTCACATGTTAACCCCTACAAGACTCCCATCTTCCATGATCCTCAGTACTACAAGAAACATCTACTAGGTTGGATTCCTAACAACTTGTTTCATTACCATAGGTAAAATAATCTGGAGTTCTTAGTCAGTGCTAGTTGTTCCTATTGTAGAGGTCTTCAAAATGCAAAGAGAATCCTCATGTGTAATGTAGAGGACATCTAAGTACAGGACAACTAACACTTTCACTTTCTTAAAGAGCTCTTATCTAAGAATGACTTAGAAAGAATCAATGTCCAAGATAGAGAATTCTAGTTTTCTACTTCATTGACGAACCTTCATTACTACCTTCTTCACAACTTTGGTACATTTAATTAGATAAAACTTGGCTAACTTGCAAGCTGTGAAAGTTGGATGTACTTGTAGATTAAGGATACAAGCTATCTTGGGTGATAGAGAGTTATGATTGACACTTGTGTCAACCAAGGCATGCACCATCTTTGTTGGAAATCAAATTAAGGCCATGTAGTTGGGTTCCTAGTTTGGTTTCTCTCCTTGAAGATTTTGCTAAATGACTACTATACTCTAGGATATTTTCTCAATTACCCCTATAGAATTGATCTCTCATCCACTATCATTTACCTTAGTCACTTGTAATCAAGGTTACAACTGATAGTCGAGAGTATTCAATCGTTGATTTTCGTTTGGACTCCTTCGAGTTAGACATCAATTAGGGTTCTAAGGGTAGTATTGAGCAACATTATTTATAGAGTAGATGAGACACTATATGTTTAGATGCTTGGAAGAGTTATTCATGGGTCACATAAAATGTAGATGCTTATTCTTAAACTGGTCATGATCTTTAGGAGCCTATCCCTTTTCATTACCCTAGTAAGAAGCCTACGAACTAGGGTTAATGATAGGATATTGATGAGACGCGAAATGCACTGTGCCGCGATATCGCATCTTCCCCTGTGATAT
>MNCI01002038.1:224846-247959 GCA_015680685.1 Gnetum montanum | reverse complement strand
TAGGAGTCCTAGAGTGAATGGCTCTTTATTCAAGCAGCTTGTAACCTAAACCCAAGTTGTGTACGGAAATAAAGAAGAACTTGATTGGATAAACCTTTCAGTACATGGTTTTATTATTATTTATTTACTTCTTTCCTAGTGCACACAAGTACGACTTGATTACGAGCGTCTACGGACGTGTACGGCTAGTCAAGGAATCGGCTGCTTGTCACAACGCATGAGTACGACTTGATTACGAGCATTGGCTGCTTGGTAACCTAGTAGTGTATTCCAGGATTCTGCACTTGGTAATCCCAGTGGTAGTCCAATGTGTACGGCTAGTCAAGGAATCAGCTACTCATTGCTAGGCTAGAACGTGTGATAAGTACGACTTAGTTACGAGCACCCACGGGTGTGTACGGCTAGCTAAGGAATCGGCTGCTTATCACACTTAAGCTAAATAGGTGCTTGAGTACGACCACTTCAAGCACTTGCGTTATGTGTGGTGATCCCAGTGATGATTAGCGTTTGGTAAGCCACAGTTGCATAATTCAGGGTGTGTACGGTAAGTGGGAATGGATGCTGACGCTAGTTAATTTAGACTTAGGACATTAGTTAAAGTTAGCTTAGTTTCTCAACCCTTTCCTCTCATAGCTTAGAAGATAAGCCGAAAAATACCAAAGAAATCACATACCTCAGACTTGCTTAACCATACACCGTGACACTTACAAGCAAGCTTGGGAAGACAATGAACGATTAACCCCAAGTGTTTCTTGTGGTGTTAAGGCATTTAGTCTGCGGAGTTCGACCGGATCGCGCGTGCACGCTCATATTTGTATGGTTGAGTGTAGGGGTACCTCGCCACTCATCAGATATGAACCCAAAAAGCTACATCTAAAATTTCTTTTTCCTAGATTGATTAATTAGTCACAAGAACTCTTATCATGTTGAGGTGCATCATCTCCATTCTTTTCCTACCTTTGAGGCCTTAAATCAACTACTAGACTGGTTGCCAATTCTAGTGCTTTCCTGTAGTCTAAGATCTTGCAAGTTTTGATCTCTTGTTAGATCCATTGTTTTAGGCCATTAAGAAAGAATGGGAACTTTGACTCCTTGTCCATCATAGGGATTTGCAAGATGAGTTCTTGGTATTTGCAAAGATAGTTCTCTAACTTCCCTATATTTTGAAGTTCTTTTAACTTTAGCCAGGCTTTATCAATAGAAGTGCCTAAGTAGAAGTTTTCAATAAGAATAGATTTAAGGTCATCCCATGTTTTCATTGACATCTAGGTGATCCCTAACTTCATTTCATAGATAATTCTAAGATACCAAGTCTAAGTAACTCCACCCAAGAATCAAGAGATTGTGTTGTTTTTTATTTTCTCTAGATAGTCATTCATTTAAAGAAAGCACTCCATCTCATATATGAATGCATCTAGGAGTTTATCATCATGATCAATGCGGTACATTTTTTGCTCTTTAGCTTGAAACTTTTGGGTTAGTCACCCCAAACTAAATGTCATATCCTTTTTTTGAATATCCACTTGGTCCTCTACTTTCTTGTTCCTTGTCTTGAGCTTCTTCACCTGAGCCTCTAGGGTTGCCATCCTTTGTAAGATGTCATCCATTGAGATCTAGATATTATAAATGACATCTCCCATCTATTATACATGATTTTGAAGTAAGAAATTCTAAGTTATGGACAACTTGCACTTTACTCTTGAGTTTAGTTCTCGAAGATATGGGACATCCAACTTTTTAAAAAAATCATAAACCATGTTGGCCCTCTCTACCATTGGCAAGTGACTAAGTATTACACTATTAGCTTCTAGAAGTTGCTCCCATAGATGCTTCACCTTATCAAGGGAGTCAAGCTCCTTGATAAGTACCTTATCATCATCACTCAAGTTCTCACCTTTAGATGTTACATCATATGCCTCAATATGCACATGCTCATCCATTTTCTCACAAGGGTCAAAGCTAGTAAGAGCCTCACTAGAGCTTTGGCTCCTCTTTCTCTTCTTGTTGTGCACCATGATTACCAAAGATTTGGCAACACACAATGAACCTTTAGCTTTGATACCAACTGTAATAGTACCATGTTTAGAAAACACCATTTAACACCATGTGCGAGTCCAAGATAGCAATAGGAGAGAGAGAGAGGAAGGACTCAAGATGGACTATGTCTCACAACTTAGAGTACCTATTCCATAACATAAA
The DNA here is from genome assembly GCA_015680685.1 of Gnetum montanum. Lineage (NCBI taxonomy): Eukaryota > Viridiplantae > Streptophyta > Gnetopsida > Gnetales > Gnetaceae > Gnetum > Gnetum montanum. The sequence continues at coordinate 245,760 of MNCI01002038.1, read as the reverse complement.
GCACAATACCTATTAGCTAATGGTTAGATGCATTGGATCCATAAGAAGTAATTACACAATTAGATCAATGTGGCACACACATACATATGGCCACAACAAGCACATGTAACAACATAATATACACTGATCCCCCAGAGGGATTGAGACATGTTCCTACATTAACACATATAGCCTTAAGCCCCACTCCAAAGAGAGGGTAGTGGTCCAAGAATTGAAGCCAAAGCTCCTCCACAAGCCTACATATCCTTGTGATAAGGTTCAAAAGGAATCAAAGCCCATGTAGTTCTAAAGTGATGGTTAGAATAGCATGGAATCCAAAAGGATCTCCATGCTCCTTTGGTCCTTGTTTTGGAGGGAACCAATCTATGATCCACCAACAAAGCATGCTTTCCTATAATATTGTTGGCATCATATAGTGAAGAAATTTAACAAAAAAAAAAAATAAAGAAATGAGATTATTTATTATGAAATATGAATATAAATAAATAATACTATCTATTAGACATGTTCTTAAGATATTTAATATATTTATATTAACTATTTTTTGTGATAAATGATACATTTCTATGTATTCATGCATTTTTAGGATGCTTTTCAAATTTTACACATTTTATTTTACATAGAAAAGTATGAAAAATGCATAATTTTGATTGATTATTTAAATCATTTACATTTTCAAGGAATGAATAATCTACTTAAAATATAAAGTAATACGTAAAATCATATAATTTTAAATAGGATATATGAAAAATATGAAATTAAAACTAAAATTTTAAATTATGTCCACTAAGATCTATTAGATCAGTTTTAGAATTCCTTTTACAAAATATTTTTAAAACTTTAGTAACTTAGTGTTACCAAAGAGAATTGAACTCATGACCTAGGGTTATGAGACCAAGACCCTTACTATTAGGTTAACACCTTATTATAAACAAATATGTAGGAATATGCTTCTTTAGTACTTGCACAACAAAAATAACTATATATAATGTCTACATTTATGTCTTAAGAGCTTGTTTACTTGACTATGTATTAACAAATTGGTTTAATATCAAATAAATCTACTTCCTTTCTTTGCATTTGAAAGTATCTTTGGCCACTTGTTCTCTATTCTATTTAGAAGCTTTGGTATACAATTATGTCCTAGCAAGGTAAACATAACTATGGTCTTTCTTTAGGAGTTAAATATCAAATTCTCAAAAATATTACTTTTTAGTTACAACTTCAAGTAAAAAAGATTCTAGTAAAATCTAAATAATTAGTTTGTTTCTTGTAGTATTAATTTATTTTTATTTCAAAGGCTTAAGGATGGGAAGCTTTAAGCTTATTTCATTATTTTTTCATATCTTTGATTAATTCTTTTTGTTGTCTTTAGAAAGAGTTTTCTAGTTCTTTTTATAAGAAATCCTTTAGTAAGTGAAAACCCATGAGAGTACTTTTGAACAATGGCAAGGCTTAATTTTTTTCATACCCCAAAGGGGAGGTTTCTTAGGATTCATTATAAGGATGAAAATCTTAAAGGACATCCCCACTATTAAGCTTTTTTTTTAAACTTTATTTTTGTTGATTTCATGTACTATGAATTTTTTCTAAAATTATTATTTATTTTTTGAGATCTAACACCCCACTCCATAGCCCTCTACCACCCCCTTCCACTATAAAGGATAATTTATAATGGTGCCATTCTTGGAAAACATCTTTTAACACCACCTAAAATTCCCAATAGTAGCAACATGAGAGGGCCAATTCAAGGTGAACTACTTCTTAATGTTCAAAATCCTATTCATAACATAGCACATAATCCATTAGCCAATCATTAGAGGCATTAGAACCAACATAAGCATTTATTACATAAAAAAACTAACAAGATGTGCACACACACATACATACACATACAAGCACGTGGCACACTAATCTCTTAAAAGGGTTGTGATATATTCTTATTTTAACACATCTAGCCCTAAGCCCCACTCCAAAGAAAGGGTGGTGGCTAAGCATGTAAGCTGAAGCTCCTTTGCAAGCCTACATATTCTTGTAATGAGGCTCACAAGGAATTAAGGCTAATGTAGTTACATTGGAATTCCATAGGATCTACACATTTCTACGATTCTTGTTCTAGAGGAAAACAACCTTTGATCCACCAACAAGGCATGTTTTTATATACTCTTCTCAACTTGAAAGAAGAAATGTTATTGAAGTGTATACCTTTCTAGATGTGGTGTGTTGCAATGGATATCAAGAGTTTTTAAACATCTTGAAGCCCTTCCAACAATTGTAGATAGGAAGGTCCAATTGTTAGGGTTCTTCAATCATAAAGCACAAAGTGTTGAACTCATCTTAATATCCAATAGAGGCTTAGAGAAGTTTGTATAATCTAGGATTAGGAAGAAGAGGTTTATTCTTTTTCATGTAAACTATACCAACCTTTCTACTTGGAGCGAAATCTACTCGCTTAACATGTGAGCCAGTCCTCTAGTTCTAGTTGTAAAATAAGAAAGTAGAGTTGATCCTTTTGCAAAAAAAAGGAAGGCTATTCTTATCTTGAAGAAGCCACTCCTCATGCCTAGTGATAGACTATTACTAGCATGTGTAAGGATCTTAATCTCTAACCTCACTGTGGTATCATCCAACTTCATAGTTGAAAGGGGAGAGATATTGATTCTTTTCCTCTTAGTAGTGGTCAATCTCAAATCTACTTTGGCACCTTCTAGCTTGTTACATGTTTCATTTTCTTTTTCCAGGATACATTATGACTCCCATCATCTAGTGGTTGTCTTTGGCTATCCATCCATGTACATCCACAAGGACAAATAAATGTGGTTTTAGTGCAAAATTCACAATGAATGTTTGCTTATTCTTAAGAGTCTACCACTCTTCCTAGGTATCCTTCTCTGAGTACATGCCTTGCCAATGTACAAGGAACTTAACATTCTAATTTAGAGCACATCCCGTGATGTGCATGTTGATGATAGAGTGAATCTGTTGATCTCTTCTCTCTTATATGTTTGGAGGTGTTCTAAACTTAAGTGTGGAGGAATCAATATCCCTAACATTAAACTTTTTAAGCATAGACACATGGAATACTTGATGATACTTCATTAGATAAGCCAACAATTATAATTTATAGACAACCAGATTGACCTAAGTAAGGACCTTAAAAGATCCATCATAACAACTAAGAAATTTCTAACTAGAATCCTTCTTTAGGCTTAGCTACCCTACATAATCTATCTTTAATAATGTCCACTCTCCAACAACAAATTCTAATGCCATCCTTCTATTATCTACTTGCTTTTTCATGTGTTGAATGGACTTTCCTAAGTACAATCTAGCAACTTAGATGCAGTCCACCTAGGACTTGATGAATTTATTTGTTAAAGGATTAAAGCCTTGATGGAAGGTTTCCATCAACTAAGGAATGGTTAGCTACCTTCCCAAAGCTAACTCTTCTAGAGAGAATACTATCGCTAAGGATTTTTGAATATTGTAATTGAATTAAGCTATGAGCAACAAGGATACCTAGTTCATTTGATCAAACCAAATAAAATACTGTAGATATTTTTCAAGAATCTTATATACCTATTTTTTCTATTCATTTGTCTAATTATGGTGCCTCAAGGACATTCACAACTTTGTCCCTAATATTTGAAACAACTTTCACCAAAAATCCCTCATGAAATGGTAGTCATGATTAGAAATGATGCTTAATGTCCATCCAAAGTAGCACATGATGTTGTCAAAGAATAGGAATGTTGCATAGTAGGGCACAAGATGAAGATGGCATACTTCAAGAACTTATCTAAAACTACTATGATACTGGAATATCCTTACATCATGAAAAGTCCTATGATGAAATCCATGAAAATGATCATCTATGGTAACTTTGGAAGTTTCATGTAGTGAAGCAAGCCCCTTAGTTTTTCATTCAAACTCTTATCCTATTGACATATCAAATAACTTCACAAAAAATTGGTCATATCAAGCCTCAAAGTTGGCCAATAGAACTATCACTCCACTAAGGTGACTATGCATTTGTAACCTAGATGACCAGCTTAGAACATGCTATGGCATTTATCAATAATTTTGAAATGCCACACATCCCAATTAGGAGCATAGGTCCAAATTTTCTTAAACATCAGTAGGTCATTTTTCTCACTAAAGTTTGAGTCCCCTCCATCATGGATCAAATTTAATATGTTATATTCCATTCTTGATCTTTTGTTGGAGTTCATGGTCAGTTGCCTCTCAAAAGTTATTCTACTTTTCTACAACCTCCATTTTGTTCACCTATGGATGTCTACTCAAAGCATTAGTGACTATATTCTCCTAGTTTAGCCGATAGATAAAGTGAAGGTCAAACTCTTGCGACATGACCAACCATTACACCTCCTTGAGCTTTAACTTAGATTGATTAAGAAGGTATTTCATGATAGTGTTACTAGTTTTTGTTACCATAGATCACCCAAGAGATAGTGTTTCCATGTTCTAATGTAATGCACAATGGTAAACATCTTCTTTTCATGCAAGACCCATAACTATTTAGTGTAGTTTAGTTTCTTTGATTCGAATGTCATAGGATGGTTTTATTACAAAAGAATCCCACCAATTACCTCATCAAAAGTATGTGTATGAACTTCAAATGGTTTATTTGTGAGGGATTTCCTAATCTTGTTCAATGCCTCCTGATACTGGGGACTCTAATTTTAAAAAATATTCTTCTTTTTCAAGTTCATTAAGACCATCATTACACTAGAGAATCCTTGAAAAAAATTTTACTAGTCACTTATCAAACCTAGAAATTGGAGTAGTTGATGCACATATTTTGAACTAGGCCAAGTGACAATGAACGTTATGTTTTCAGGTTTGGTTTGATCTTACCTTCATCGATGGTGTCGTTGAGAGACTTCAACTTTGACTTACCAAACTTATACTTACCTTGCTTTACATATAGTATGTGCTTCCACAATTTTGAGAACATCAAATCTAGATGCTATAGGTGTTCATCCATTGAGAAAGAGTAGATTAGAATTCCATTAAGGTATAACAAAATATGGTAAAAGCATTGCACAAGCCAAAGAGTATGACTGTCTACCCATATGATCTATAATTAGTGACTCATGTTATTTTCTCTTCATCATCCTCTATAATCCATACCTGATAGTAGATTTGATGAAGGTTGAGTCAAAAGAAAATACAAGTTCCTACTAGCTAATCAAATAGGACTAAAACCACTAGTACTAGATATCTATTCTTGACGGTGTACTTATTGAGTAACTTAAAGTAGTAGTATAGTCTCAATGAACCATCCCCATTCTTGGAGAATAGCACATGGGCATCATATGGAAATTTTAAGAATCAAATTTAACCCTTCTCCACCAAGCTTTTTAATTTCCTTTTCAACTTAGAGAATTTGAAAGTAGTTCCTCGCAATAGCTCACTTTAATGATCAATAACTTACCATTTTGATATTTCTTCAAGAAACTTTGGTGGCATCAAATCCTTATATCTTCCCAGCATATTGTTTACTTGAACATTCATCCATACCAAACTTCCATCTTCTATCTTCCTTAGCATCATAAGAGAAACCTTCTGGATTGGGTCCCTAGCAACTTGCTTCATTACTGTAGGTGAAATGATTAGGGCTTTTTTATCTGTACTAGTTATACTTGGTGTAGAGGTTTTTATCATACAAGGTAAATTCTCATGTGTAATATAGATAGTATATAGGTATGGAATATCTACCACTTTTGCTTGCTTAAAGAGTTCCTATCGAAGAATAACTTAGAAATAATTAATGTCTAAGATAGAGAAGTCTATCTATGTCCTCCACTGACTAACATTCATAGTCAGTTCCTTCACCACTCTAGTGCATTTGATTAGATAGAACTTGGCTAAATTGTAGAGTGCCAAAGTTGGATGTACTCATAGATTGAGAATACAAGTCATCTTAAATGAGAGAAAGTTGTGGCTAACACATGTGCTAACCAAGGCATCCACCATATTTATTGAAAATTGGACCAGATCCACTTGTATTGAACCTAAGCTAGGTTTTTGCTTTTTTTGCTCTCCTTGAAGATTTTTCTAAATGGCAACCAAACTTTATAAGATTTATTAAATCACCCATAGAACTCCATTTCTTGGTTGTTATTGTTTATCTTAGTCACTTGTAGTTGAGCATATGGTTGATAGTCAAGAGCATTCAACCATTGATCACTATTAGGACCCCTTTGAGTTGGTCATTAATTATGGTTTTAAAGGTAGTATTGAGAAACATTATTTCTAGAGTAGATGAAACATCACATGTTTAGATGACTAGAAGGACTATTGTTAGGTCTTCCAAAATGTATATGCTTATCCTTAAACTGATCATAATCTTTGGGAGCCTGTCACTTCTCATTACCCTTGTAAGAGGCCTAGGAACTAGGGATAATGGTAGGGCATGGATCATAAAAGTCACCTTTAAAGTTTCTATTACCTAGTTTTTCTAATATGCCACTAGACCTCTTACCATGGTAAGAAGCACTAAAATTTTAGTGCTTCTTTGTAATTAATGATCTTGTAGGTTTTGTTCTCTCATTGAACCTATGGTTTAAGGTCATTAAGGAAGTGGTGGAAATTTGACTCCTCTCCTAGCATAAGGATTTGCAAGACTAATTTCTAGTATTTACGTAGGTAGTCTGACTTCTTGGTCTATTGGATTTCTCTTAACTTTACCCAAGCTTGGTCAATGGAAGTGATAGGATGGAAGTTTTCAATGAGAGTAGTCTTAAGATCATCCCATATCTTTGATGACTTCTGAGCCATTCCTAACTTCATTTCATGGATAATGCTAAGTGACTAGGTTTGAGTAACACCAACTAGAAATTAAAAGGTAATGTTGATTTTTATTTTCTTTGGATAGTCATTCATTTCAAGGAAGAACTCCATCTCAAATATGAAGGTATCCAAAATTTTTTCATCTTGATCTCTCTTATACATATTAGGCTCTTTAAATTGGAACTTTTGGGTTGACCACATTGAATTAGATGCTACTACCTTTACTTAAAGAAGCACTTGATTTTCTAGTTTCTTATTCCTCCCCTCTAGATTTTTCACCTAAGCCTCTAGGATTTCTATCTTGTGTAAGATGTCATTCTTCCTTTTCAAGATGTCATTCATCATAACTTGGACATCATTAAGAACATCCCCTATCTATTCAACATGATTTTAAGCATAAAATCTTGGGTTGTATAGTGTTTTTTCTTTGCATTTGAATTTAGTTCTTGAAGTTATAGGATGTTTAGCTTTTAATAATGTTATGAACCATCTTAACTCTCTTGGCTATTGGCAAGTGACTAAGGATTACATTGTCAACTTCAATGAGTTGTTCCTATAGCTATTGTACCTTATCAAGGGAGTTAAGCTCACTGATAGACATCTCATCATCATCACTTAGGTTCTTAGGTTTAGGTATCGCATCATGTGCCTCAATAGGAAGATGCTCTTCCATGTCAACACAAGGATCAAAGGCAATATGAGCCTCACCAAAGTTGTAGCTCTCCTTGCTCTTCTTCTTGTGTGTCATGGCTCATTAAAGATTAGGTAGTGAACCATGAACCACCAAACTTGTAATACAAACCTTCAACTTTGATACCAAGTCTAATAGTGCTATCCTTGGAAAATAGTCCCAATAGCAGCAATGTGAGAGGATGGACTCAAGGTGGAATATGCCTTAATGCTCATCATTCTATTTTATAACATAGAAAACAATCCATAAGCTAGTGGTTAGAGGCATTAGAATTGACATAAGCATTAATTACATAACTAGACCAACAAGGTGCACCTCCCTTCACCACCAAACACACCCCCCCGCCCCCCATCCCACACACACACACACACACACAAATACACACAAGCGTGTGACACACTAATCTTCTAGAAGGGATATGATATATTCTTATGTTAATGCATCTAGCCCCGACTCTCATTTTGAAGAGAGGAAAATAACTTGAGCATCAAAGAGAAAGCTTCTTCATAAGCCTATATATGCTTTTGATGAGGTTCACAAGGAATCAAGACCTATGTAGTTCTAAAGTGATGGTTAGAATAGCATGGAACCTCAAAGGATCTACATGCTTCTCTAGCTCCCGTTCTAGAGGGAAATAATCTTTGATCCACCAATAAGACATGTATACTTACATCATCATCCAAAGGCTCAATGCTCATCCAACTAAGGTAGGGTCTTGAGAGGGTAGTGAATGAATGAAAGCCTAACCTCTTTCAAGTGGCTGCATCTAGGCTTGAACCTAGGTCTTACAATTTGAGAAATAAGCATCTTACCATTACTCCAAGTGGTGCTTCTTTCCACACACTCACACATCCCTTCTTTCCCAAGTAAAAATAAAAATACATAAAAGCATCAAATATAATATAAATAATTAAATATCATCATAAAATCCTACACATGACCTCTACTTGATTTATATAATGTAGATTTAGAGAAGGAAGTGGAGGTGACATGCTATCTATATCTAAAGAAACTTGAAAAAAAAAATGTTTAATCACTAAGATAAATATACAAAATGATGATTTTACATTATATTTAATAAAAATAAAAAATAAAATTCCATCAACTATGAATAGTTTCTAATAACAACCTATATTCTAACTTCATTTATAAGCATTAGTTCTTTTTTTTTCCCTCACAAATCAATGAAATATCATCATCTTTAGTTTCATTTATTTCTAAACCTTGGTTATGATGAATTGAAGAGGACCTTTGAAATAAATTAGTTTCTTATGTTTATTTTCATTGCCACGTTTTTTTTCTAATTCTTTAAATAAATTCCTTAGTTAAACTTAAACCATAATATGCTAGGCCTATCATGAACATAAAATACTTGTTTATTGTGATCATTAAATATGAATAGTTAATTGTGCCTTTGACTTGATATTATTAAGTAGGTCATGTTTATCAATATAAAATACATGTTAGTAAATAATATTATGTAATGCAAATAGTGCTTCAACATGAAGGCAATGAGTGAAAAACATGGTTACAAATAGCCAAAAATCAAACAATTTTATTTTTATAAATTAATAAGAGAATGCACTTTATTTTGGCCTCAATTCATAAGGCATTAGTGTATATTAATTTTTTATTAAGAAATCATGAAGGAAGGGGGGTAATTATTGGAATCTTGAAATCATTATAATATAGGTTGATGAGTGGCGAGGTACCCCTACACTCAACCATACGAAACGAGCGTCGCACGCGCGATCCGGTCGAACTCCGCAGATGGACTAGTTGTGGCACCTAGATAGTTAGCCTTAGGTCGCAGTTCGCTGTCTTCCCATCTAGACTAGTTTTGCATATGTCACGTATGGTTTAGTCTAGATGAGGTGTATGATGTGTTCCTAATCTATGCTACTCTTGAAGGCAATGGAAAAGAATATTTAACTAAATCTAAGCTAAGAGGAAAAGGGTAAGAAAATCTAATCTAGCCTAAGTGCGACGAGCAACCGATTCCTTGATCAACCGTACACATCTTGGACTTCGTGCACGACTACCACTAGGACTACCAAGCATAGGCCTAGGTACGCCACTGGGATTACCAAGCGCAGACCCCAAATACGCCACTGGGTTACCAAGCGTAGATCCCCCTAGCTACACCACTGGGCTACCAAGCAGTCACACTTAAATGCTCGTAATCAAGTCGTACTCGTTCCGCTTCTAGGAGTTTAAGGGTGAGAAACTAATCGCGATGAGTAACCGATTCCTTAACTAGCCGTACACACCCGTAGATGCTCGTAGTTAAGTCGTACTCACACCGCGCTATGAAAGCAATAAATAACATTAAATAAATAACAATAAATAAACTAAGTGAATGCTGCAATGATGAAGTAATCTCGATCTTTATTGCCGGTCATGTGCGTGTCCAAGTACGACACACTCGAATAAAGATACCGTACAATCACATTCACCACACTGCGGGTAGACACGGGAAAATTCTAACTCTGGAGGGATCAAACTGCCAGAGCTTCACTACACTAAAACTGGGATCCCCGAATAAGGGAGAGCCGCTCTTATTTATAGAAATTGCGGCTGACTGCGATATCACATACGCGATATCGTAGGGAAGGACGCGATATCGCGTACGCGATATCACGGGGGATGCGATATCGCGTCGGCTGTAATATCGCGTACGCGATATCGCGGCCAACGCAAACCGCGTCTCATCATAGGTGCATTTCAAATTATATAACTTAGCATTGCCCACTAGAATCAGACCCATTACTTGGAGATTTTAAACTAAGAGTCTTATCATTAGGCTAATGCTTCATTGTTATTTTTCATTTGGGAATAAATTTTCATTAACTCTTAGTATGATGCCAATCATTTTTTATAAATTTCAAGATCATACCATGTTGTAATGCTTAATTTTTCATGCAATAAAAATTGTTTATGAATTTTATCTAGCTCTTATTACTCTCTCTCTCTCTCTCTCTCTAAGTTTAATTCTTAGTCATTCAAAAACATTATTTTATCCAAGATTGCTCTCATCAAGTACATACTCTCTCACACTCTCTCCAAGTTTAATTCTTAGTCATTCACAAACATTGTTTTATCCAAGATTGTTCTCATCAAGTACCTTCTCTCTCAATATCATAAATCACTTAGCATCTTTACCAATCATAATATTTATCATTCATCTACTATTACAAAGAAGTAGTTTTATTTATATTCCCTTAAACTGATTCCAATTTCAAAATCTTGATAACAAAGAGTCCAAGACTCATCCAAAAAATAATTTAAATTTTCATAAATTTTGGTTAGTCATAACATGAAATTAACACTAGTATTAGAGAACCAGGTTCATAATGAGTTGTACTAAAAAAACTACAAAATATCTCATCATTTTCAATGGGACCTAAGTGATGAGTGGCGAGGTACCCCTATGTTCAACCATATGAATACGAGCGTTTCAAACATGATCAGGTCAAATTCCAAGGACTAAGTGCTTATGCGCCTTTGTGGAATAAGGCTGGGTTGGTTAATCGTTTGTCTTCCCAAACTTACTTGTATGTCATGATTGTATGGTTAAGTAAGCTTGAGGCATATGATTTTTATATCTTTTATGTTTTTATGTCTTTTGCTAATAAGGGAAGAGAGAGATAACTAAGTGACTAATTTAACTTAACTACTCATTAACTAAGTTCTAACTAATCCTAACACTAGCATCTGTTCCCACTTGCCGTACACATCCTGAACTAGTGCAACACTGCTGGGATTACCAAACGCTAATCGTTATCAGGTTACTAAGAGTTACACACATGCTTGAAGTGGTCGTACTGAGTGTATTTACTTCAAAAAGTGTAGGATGAGAGAAGAAATTAATTAACTAGGAAAGCATTTAATAACATCAATTAACACTAATTAATTTATTCTAGATGTTGCAAGGTTTATCATAAAGTTCATCTTTATTGTCGTACACAAGGTGTGCTCAGGTACACAATGCTCGAATAAAGATCTGTTCACTTTATGACTCCTACTGTAGGCATGTAGAAATAATTCTAACTCTGGGAGGGAGAAAAGGCAAGAGTTCGGCTAAGGGTCTAACTAACTATTACAAAACCAAGTGCACTCACCTCTTATTTATAGGCAAGGAGACAGGTCCCGATATCGGGTATTCGACATTGCATAGTAGGCTTCGATATCATGGACCCAATATTGCAGATGCGATATCATGACCCCAATATCGTAGTTCTTCACTAAGACTTCATCCTATCAAAAGAAAGACCTTCCAAAGGTAAATGATGTCTAGGAGGCAATTGAACCAAAAGAAACCTTCATCAAACTCAATTAAAATAAGGAAGATAAAGGTAATGATGACCTATTCATAAAAGAACTACTAGAAGAAGAAAATATAAAAAGAAAAGATTCCCTTGTAGGAAGGATCATTAATTTTAACATATTAAAAACAATAGTAGGTAGATTATTCTCTTTAAAGATAGCTAAGAAAATCTAGAATAGGCTATGTTCAAATTACCTTGGAAACTCAGAGAATCAACACAAGAAAGAACCCCTATATAAAATAAAATTTTACAAACTTGAAATTAGAAAGGATGAACATATTCAAGATTTTTTTATAAGAGTATAGGAATGTATAAAATACATTAATGAATTTGGATAAGCCTTCATTTAGCATCAAAAAGTACCAAAGTTGGTGATGACACTATATAATGACAATAGGTATCAAAACATGATGAGTTTTTTTTTTCCAAAATAAGTAATTAAAAAAATTTTTAGTTGATGAATTAGTATCTTAAATTAGAACTATAGAAAGCTTGAGGATCGATAATTCTAAAAGCGATTAAGCATTTATTGCTAGCAAAGAAAGAGGAAGACTTAACAGAAGCAAAGGAAGATTGAATAGAATTAAGGATAACCACCTAGAGCCATAGTACTCATGTTGCTAAGTGGGGTCTCAAAAGGATAGGTAGATGATCAAAAGCCTAACCTCTTTGAGTGGATATGCCTAAGCGCAAACCCAAGTCTTTGATTTGAGAAACAAGCACCTTACCATCATTCCAAATGACAGTCTTTGAATATTGAATAGAACCAAATTTTTAATATAAACCTTTGAGAATAAATAAGAAATGGTAGAGACTCCAACAAAAGACAAAAGAGACAAAGGAACTACTAGATGAAGATGAAGCAACTAAGGCCAAAGGAACATGCAAACACATTACACCATTTCATTTTGTAGATTTTGCAAAAGAAGAGAACATCGTATAGACTTTTACTACATAAAAATTAGTTTTTATATAATTCAACTTCAAAATAAAAATCAAGAGGAGGCATCAATATCAAATCTAATACAAGAAGACAATGAAGGTAATTAACAAGCTTTTAATTTAAGTCAAATAATTAAACAAAAGTCGTGGATTTTAGATAGTGATTATTTAAATCACATGACACCATACAATTTCGACCTTCTCAACTATAAAAGAAACCATATTAACAACATCAAAATTGAAGATGGTAAATTTCTTCATTGAAACACCCCAAAGAAAATTTGCATTTACATTGTAGCCTAATAGCGAGAGTGTTTACATTTGCCGATGTTCCCATTAAAAATCCCAACTCATGGCTTTTGCTCCAGCTTAGTTTGAATAGTTTTTGGTGTACAAAGATGTAATTTGTAGTTTATAAGCTGAAAGTGTGATTCAATCAGGCATATAGAAGACAAAAATGTAAATACAGTACCAAAAATTTAGCAGCAAAATCCCAACTCTCCAAGCGCTAACAAGAACTCCTATATTGTAGACTTATTTACAAAAACCAAACGGTCTAATCCTCCTAGGGAACTATTTGTTATCAAGGTACCACCCTTGCCTCAAAACACAAAGCCTAGAGACCCCTTTATCATATGGGTACCACCACCTTCAGCCCCTAAGAAACCTTTCATCTAATATGTCTCACCAACGGTGGCAACAACATCACAACTTAAAGTAAGGAAACCATTCATTATTAGGGTTCCTTTACCATCTATAAGAAAATCTACAAAAACTTGAAATCAAAGCCTAACTATAGTGGCCAATAATTCAATGGTTAGCAAGAAACCATCATTGCAATGGTGACAAAAACAACCTGTTGCCAAACCAACAACTAAGCCCACTAAAGGTAGCCAACAACAAAAGGCTTGGAAACAAGTCAACCCTCCAAAGCCTACACCAAGATTAACTATACCCATGGGCAAAGGATCCAATGCATATACATCAAAACATGAGCCAAAAATCCTAGGAAATATGGAGGAAATTAAAACCACCAAGGCTAAAACATCACACACCAAGGGAAAGAATTTCCTTGCAATGATGGACTAAGCCAAATGGTCTCTCAAACAAAAGAACATGTCGTTGAGCCTATACAACCTGAACATGACTTCTCTTTCTCATAGAGATGCACTAGCTCAAGTGTTGACTTCTATTCTTATGAACAAAGACATGCCCACTAGCAAAGAGTCAATCAACTTTGTCATTGGGCAAGCTTTACTTAGGGAAAATAGACATCAACCCATGCTCAACTTTTGTGACGATGAGGTGAAGATCCACTCATGAAATGGAGAAGTGCTATCCACTACTCTTCTCATTACCATACATGTTGGTAGGTATAAGGTTCATCATGTTCATGTGGATGACGGGGCAACAACCAACGTGTAACCATACATCGTTGTTGCAAACATCCAAGAAACCACTACCTCTACACTCAAGTCATTCAATGGATCACAAGGAGCAATTCAAGGTTCTATCTCATTGGATTTTATAGCTAGTGTATAATTTCGCATGTCTGCTAACTCCCTTGTGGTTGAAGAGACACCTGATTTCAACTTGATCCTAAGGAGGCCATGCTTAGTAAAGCTCTAAGCGGTCTCATCTCCTAAACAGCAAGAGATTCACATACCATACAAGGGTGGAAAAATTATCATTCATGAGGACAATGTGTCACTACCATAGATTAACTATGTTAATATTGACTAAGGTTTGGAGGTGGAGTTTCAAGAAGAAACTCTTGGTACTCAGACTAGGGCCAACAATAAGAACAACAATGGTGCTAGCAACACTAACTCTGCAACATGGGATGACTAACAAAAATGCATGCAACTTGCCATGTTAAGAAAGAGAGATGGTAAGCATAAAACTATGTAGAAAGGATTCCTTGATCTATGAAAGATCAAACAACAAGTTTGCAAGAAACACCTTATTCTATCCTTTGTCAACAATCACTTATTTACCTTTGAAGCTTTATATCATGCTTCTATGTTTATCCTATTTGTGTATTTTTAAAAAAATTTTCCCATGTGTGATAGGTGAGAGTAACTATGGCCTACCAAGGCCTAAAATTGGCAACACACAACTTGCAAAGGCCTAAAATTGGTAATACCATGGCTCGCCAAGGCCTAAAACTAGCAACACATGGCTAGCCAAGGCCTAAAAGTAGAAATACCATGGTTTTCTAAGGCCTAAAATTGCAACATGATGACCTACTAGGGCCTAGAATTGGTGTCCTGCTAGGGCTGGTGAACGAAATAGCCTTTTCTCTATGTCCCTTTACATGAACATTGTAGCCAGTTTACTTAATGACATTGTTTACATTTTTTAATTGCATGTTTACATTGAAATTTATAATTTT
This sequence comes from Gnetum montanum, assembly GCA_015680685.1. NCBI lineage: Eukaryota > Viridiplantae > Streptophyta > Gnetopsida > Gnetales > Gnetaceae > Gnetum > Gnetum montanum. Next base: position 230,588 of record MNCI01002038.1, on the reverse strand, counting down.
ATTGCATCATATTTTATTCACTCATTTCACTTAACATCTTGGTTTTTTTCATTATGCCTCAACTTATAGATTACATTCATTATTTCTGTTTGCAGAAACATGTAAAACATAGAAAAATATAGAACATGATGAAAACCATTACAAGTCTTGATCCAAATGTTCATAGCAACAACCATAATTACAATGTGTAACAAAAATAGACAATACAAGGTCTTTAAATTTATGAATGAAGTAACTAGCAACAACTTGGAATTCGTAATACCTAAGATGTGGTAGCACATTATCAACATCTATAAATCAAGATCAAAATGGTGGGAGGAAGAAGCAAGGATATATCTACCAAGTTCTACTACTATTACAATCATGTTGTTGGTGCGGTTGCTAGTTCTGGTACAATCATGTCCCATCAATGCAATAGATATAACATGCCCAAGCTTAGGCTAAAAATTAAAGAACCTAGAGTGCTTTTATGGAAAAGGATGTCCTGACAACCATTCCTCTAACAATTTCTGCAAATTGATAGCACAACCATGTGGTGACATTGGACAATGTGCTGGACCTTCTAATGAGATTTGCGTATGTGTTGATAATGTTTAATTGGTGGGCAGACTCTTGCCAGCCTTGATGCCACCATCACCGATGGCATCAATGTCATCTTCATGTGGTTGGGTAGCCTTGTGTAGCCTACTATAGTGACCTCATAGTCATTAGCACTTTCACCACTGTTGCCCATGACGACATCTTCGGCATGTGCTCCACTAGCAATGTTGGCTACCTCCATCTCTAACGTTGCTTCCTACACCACCACATAGCCTTTTCCATGGAGTGGCTCGTGGAAATCCTCCACTGGGCACACATGCTAATTCTTACACTATGGTAGTGTAATTGGCCTAAATCCTACCTTACAAACCTTGAAATCCTAGCCTATAAGCTCATTGGAAGGAATTCTTATGCTAGTATTACATATGAACAAAAATTACTATTTTTGATTCACATATCAAAAACCAACTTAAATATGCTATGGCAATGTACATTATAAAAACTACTATTCTAATTTATAAGTTATATAAGCTATAAAACTTTACTATTTGAACTTTACATGCTAAAAACCTATCTTAGGAACGTTATGGTAGTGTACAAAACAACATACATGAGAAGAAACTTATAAAAATGACTATTTCAACTTAAATGCTAAAAAATTGAGTTCATACACTATGGTAGCATATGGAATAATGTACAACTTATAAAAATTACTATTTATCTCACATGCTAAGTGTTGGCGACCGTTTGGGACGTGACCGCCAACGAGTGTCCTCGAATAGGATTTAGGTGCTTGTTGGTCTCTGGCAACACCAAGGCCCAAATACCTCCAAATAGACTCAGTAGTTAATGTGAGTATGTATGTGTGCTGTTGCGGTGTGCGGTTGTGAAAAATGAAATGATTGCGTTGTGTGTAAGCTACAAATGACTTATCTTAAAGAGATTCAGCCAACTTTGCCAAGTACTGTGAGTTGTTGAGAGTTCCTCTATTGTTCAATTACCTAGTCTACGCGGTCCTTAGAATACTTACTTGTAACAAATAAAATTTTGTAAAAACATTTGAGCAAAACTCCGTGAATCTACTTCTAATTTTCCCCAGAGAAAGAAATAGTTCCACAAGAAAACTAGAAATAGAGCAAGATTCAATGGAAATAGAAAGAAAAGAAAGCAGATTTGTGTTAGGACCTCAAATGTTTAAACAAGGTAAAATGATACGAGTAAACATTTCATAATAAAGCTATCCCAAATTTAATAACTATGAATTGTTCAAACTTCCAAGGCTCAAATAAGCAATTTCTTCAAGACAATCCTACTATGCTACCAAAAATTGCCACGTAAACTACCACGCACGAGACTCCATTTTGGCTAGATAATGGATGTCAACAATTGCATTCAACAAAACCTTCAAAAGACTTGACAATTTTTGATTGAAATACCATGGAGATTCACTTTAAAGATAAAAGAAGCTATTCTAGTCCCATCAAAATACCAAAGATTTTCTGAACCCTCTTAACTATTGAATCGTTCAACGGCTTGACTACAAGCAGAGGCTCTCTTACAACAATCCCAATAGCGGTTCTTATACGTTGCACAATAATCAAATTTGCTACTAAAATGCTCTTAAGTCTTTCAAACACAAGCACTTCTATGGAAAAATTTTAATAGAAATTTCTATTATGCAATAAGAACAAAAAGAGCAATCTAAAAATCCAAAAATTACTTGCCAAGCATGATACTATCTAAACCACTAGCTAAACAATTTAAACAAAATAAAAAATAATAAGCATAAATCACAGGACTATGACAAAGAGGTTGAAATCTTTTCTTTAGTAAGCCATCTTACAAGCAATCTTTCACAATGTGTGACCCCAAGTGTGTGATCCCGAGTGTGATATCCTTTCTTCTTACCCCTGAAGCCTTTTTATAGGGCTCAAAAGGTAGTTACACATTCCAAAATATCTTTGCTAACTTCTCTCCCAAGTAAGGAAGTTATAACTTGCCCAACAAGTTAGGAGATATAACTTGCTTAACAAGTTAGTATATTACTTGCCCAACAAGTTAGGAAGTTAGGAAGTTAGGAGAAAATCATGCTAACATTGACATGTGTAAATATTACGAATATTGCCTTTGTAAGAAATAGCCTATATAATAATAATTTTTAAAATAAATCCAAGATCTCCATATTATAAGAGCTCCATATAATTGTTATTTTTATTTTTATTTATTTAGAATTTTTAAGTTTTAAATGTTAAATATCATTGAAGCCCTAGTAATTTTTATGAACAGATGGTAGTAAGAAAATAATGCAACATCTGCCTTAGTGTAGACGTTGGTGGTGGCGGCAGCCAATTCTTGTAAGCTTGTGAATAAATTATCTACATTTGCACTTTAAACCTACATAAAATTTGCTGCTGGCTTCTTTGGAAAAATGACGTTTGCTAAAAAACAAAATTTAAATCCGGTGGTGGCTCAAAATATGAAGTCCGAATGTGAAGGCGCCAGGCCTGGAACTACCAGTAAATAGTTTCGAATTATCCCGCCCTGTGCCGATCTCAGCCAAAACTGTATATCAACCACCACTGCGAAAGAAGGCTTTGCCGTTGCATCCGATAATGTTGCCGTGTGGTGTTCAGCTGCTGCTGCCATGTGCCATCTCTGAGAGTGCCCCAGTATACGGAGATCAGGATGCTGGAATCTAGCAGCTTGTTTGATGTTGAATCCTTCAATGGCTTCGTTGATGTCTCTATTTTTCACAGAGCTTCAGATTTTTAGTGCGAATCATATTACTGATTTTTGCTGGCAATTAATGTCGGGTTGATTGAAATGGGGAGAGGAACACAGCAGAAGCTGAAGAGAGCCTGCGCCTTTCTAAATGGAGGATGAAGAGCGAGGGCTAGCGATTTTTTTATTTTTTAGATGCACGCCTGTCGCTGCTTAGGGGTGGTGTGAGCAACTGCACTTAGAGAGGGCATGCCTGAACCACATGTACCAGAAGGCTCGGCTTCAGTGCCAAGCAAGAAATCGCGGCATTGGATCACATTTTGGGCAACCTTTGTGTACGACACCACCGCTTCCGCTACACCCCCAACTTTAAACCTTGTTGCGTATCTTCTGCAAAATTCTAAAAAAAAACAATACATTATCAAGCACGGCGAGGTCGAGCTTGAGCATCCATATGGTCCTTTCTAAGAGAATGCAAAGTGACTCCATGCTTAGAGCTTGGCTCTCACGAAAGTCACGTTGCACGATTCAAGCTAGAACGACGGCCACATCGGCCATCGCAACGCGATTGTACTACACTTTGAAGGTGGGATCCACCATGGGTGACACATTAGAATAGATAGAGAGAGTACCTTTGTTTGAATGGCTACAGTGAGGCTGCACCACATGCACCATCACCACCGCCATGATACACGTCTACTGAGCTACACCTGTGCCATGTTGTTGTCATTGAAGGCGTCACATGTTGAAGGGCCTCCAACCATCCACTTTCCTTCTTCTGTTGCATAAAATTCCAATTTTTTCTGCAATTTTCTAGACTTGTCTTTGCTGGAAAAAACAAGGCGCTCTTGGGCTATGTTTAGGTATTTATCTTGGAATTTTTAAGCACAACATCCTGTTTGTTACTGGATCCCAAAATGAAGATGAAACAGAACAAAACGCAGCCTGCAGCTTTACTTAGGGAGACACGTCATGTTCCTCTGCCTACTTCTTTGACATTTCTAGGCTAAAAGCCATAAAATAAATTAAATACGGGAGAAAATTTTTAGTAGAATCAACCCTCTGAAGAAATTGGGTTCAACAGTGAAGGAAGATAGACGGAACGACCATGATTCAATTGATTTGTTCTTCGTCCTCAAAGTCAATTCATGCGGGGAACAATCTCAGCTATAACTATTTCATTTTTTTAATACATTACCAATGTGTACAGTGGCTGTGAACCACTGTTTGTTGCATAAACATCCGCTGGAGTTCTATAATGGCAACTCAAGATAAGGTTAATTTAAATTCCTTATTGTCATTGTCAGCTCTTTTTAACCAATAAAGCTTTCCAATCTTTCCCTCACACAAGAGCCTGATAAATTTTCCTTCACAGTGGTTCTTTGGCATTATTTGAAAGTTGAACACTTCTGTAGCCTTTTGTTAGTGTCTTCTTTTGCTATAGGTTCATCCATAAATATCCAAATGAAACCTTCAGGATTATGCATATCAATAAGACACAACCATTGTATTTTTCATTTGACTATTTGCTTTGTCTTGAATATCATTCATATTTTTATCACTTTTTTTGTTCCATGAAATGGCCAAATGTGCCAACATTTTTTCCCTCTTAAAAGGCTTAAAGAAACTTATGTAGCCTCATTTCAAAACTGAAACATACTGAAACTTTCATTGAATTTTTACAGCTGAACAGAAATCTTTTTTTGAGGAAAATTTTCATCAAACATAAGGTTTGATGGTATAAAAACCTCATTCCTAAGAAAACAAAAAACTGTACATTATCAAGTCCTTCATGGACTATTCTTGGGATGGAAACTGAATTGTGATGGTTACCCTAGTAGGAATCCTCATCTGTCTAATTGTCTCATATGCAATTTCAGACATGATGAAGGTTGTTCTGTTGTTTTTTGGCTTGGTGGATCTCTCAACTTGATCTATTGGAACTTTTTCTTCATCAGTCTTCTCATTTTCTTTTTCAGATGAGCTCTTCTGTTCTTCCTCATTGGGTCATTCATTTTCCTCTTGGGAGACAAATGCTTCTTCCCATGCCCATGATGACTCTTCATTGGTTGGTTGCTCTTCACTTTTTTCTTCTTCTTTGGTGCAATCTTGGTATTTCCCCTAAACATTGAACTATATTTCCAAACCTCTTGTGAGGAAAGAAAATTCATTGGATAATCAAGCGATGAAAGGACACTCTTTCGGAGCTCCACATAACCTAGCTTTTAGGTAAGCCTTCAAAACATGTTCAAGGCAACATCCCATCACATATGGAATAAAAGGCTTTCTCATTGCTCTCCCAAACTCCATCTCCCTCTTTCAAATTAGCTCTCTCTTACTTGCTCTACTCAACTTGAATTGAAAGATGAAGAAATCCTAAGCAACCCAACCCTCTTTTTATAGGTGTTAGAAATTTGAAATTCCCCCCAAGAGTCTTCAACCAAGTTTCCCTCTTTTTAGGCATTCTAACCACTTGTCACA